>VCRD01001175.1:0-20623 GCA_006783055.1 Trinorchestia longiramus | reverse complement strand
GGTTGTTTACCCAAGTCCCATGCGGAGGTTGGCTAACTTTTATTTAGGGTTGTAACTGCAATAAGATCTTCGATAGACAGTGATACTTGATCTGAACTTGACTTGTAGGTGGATACACGAATTAGATGTTTCAGAAAAACTAAAATGAAACCCTTTAACAATGTATTTTTATAATTTTTGAACTTATGCCGCTGTATAATTTAAATAGTTAATGAAAACATTCGACTGAATTTTATGTGGAACAAGAGCAGTGGTTTAGGTTGTGTGTTGAGAAACGGCTACTAGTTATAAGGAAATTTCTTTTACTCGAATACGTGTAGACGCACGTTATTTGTGTCGGATTATGCATGATCAAGTTAATTTTTAAACACCCCTCTCAAATAATCACGTTCGCCCTAAGGCTGATTTTTCAACTATTTCAATTACACAGAATAACCGTAAAATGTGTACAATTTTTTAATATGGTAAATTGTTAACTATTAAATCTAGAAAAATGAATCATGTTCCTTCGCAAAGAACTTGATTGAAAGCTTTATATAATTTTTAACACTCGAAACGTCCTCCAGACTCAATACACTTATATTGACCATAATCAAAATTTCTTATCACATTATGCTAAATATTGACATTGATAGATGCAACGACTTCTCGAACCACGTTTTTCAGTTCACAAATATTCGATGGCGCAGCTCAGAATACTTTTTCTTAAAAAAAACGCTGAACGGAAAAACGAAGTTCGAGAAGTCATTGCATTCATCAGTGTCTATATTTGGCATGATGTAATAATAAATTTTCGTGGTCGTAATTCTAAGTGTATTGAGTCCAGTGGTGGTCGTTTCGAGTGTTAAAATGCAATGAAATAAAATTGTTTATCATGTTCTTTTTAATAAAATCTATTTCAACTTCTAGGTTTAATAGTTAACAAATTGCAGCATCATAAAAAATGGTAAATTTTGTGCTTACCCAGTACTTACCCGTACAGAAACAATTAATAGCAAGGGAAAAAAATGTTTCCGAAAATAAGAGTCTACATAACGATGATCAGCGTATAGCTTGAATATAATTCACACTCGCAAAGTGGACAATCAGTTTCTGGGTCGATTACTGGTGTGCCTTCAGTTTGTAATAGTATTCTAGTAATTGTAACATGTTAGAACTAAACCAGGAGTGACAATAATTGCGAATTCTCGCGTAAAATAATCATTCTTTCACTTGCTTTAGTAAACTAATTTTGAACGTCGCTTAAGAACACTGTTGTCCACAAAAAGTTACGGGTTTAGTTGAAGACGAGAAGCTTCTCCAGTGCAAACTTTCTGATGACGATGAACTTCAATATTTGACTGAAATAAACGAATATCCAGCCAAACGAACGCTAAGCTTCTTCTAATGTCTACCTGGGTGTATGAAAGACCTTTTGTTCATTGAGAAACAAAAGAAAAACTTCGAAGCCACTTAGAAAACGATTAGGCTAAGTGAGGTGAAGTCTAAACTTTATTCATGACCTACCCTGAAGAACGATAACCGTATTTTACCACTGCGGTATCAACTGCTACCTTTACGGGTTGTTACCTGACTTTCAAGACTGATCATGCAGACGTTGTTCAGTCAAATATTATGATCGATGTAAAATAAATGACAAGACGCGTAAACAGGCGCCTGGGAGACCGATCTCACGCGTTCTTTTGCGTCTCCGAACATCAAGAGGATGGCATTTGGTTAAGAATTAATGGCATGTATTCATAGGAGCAATTCATCACACACGAAGGAAAAAGACGAGCTGCATTCCTGTGCCCCATATAACAGGACACAAACAGAAATGAAGTTTTCTTTCACGAGCAAAATTTAACATCAGCTTGAAGGAACATTACGGACTTGGAGCAGTGATACACAGATTTGACTGTACTATGAGCAGTGCTGCTGATAGATGCAAAATTATCCTGATTTCGAAGGTTTCAAACACAGTTTCAGCTCAATTAGGGCGATCGTCACCATGAAACTTGGAAAAGATACAGTTAGGGTGATACATCAAGAACATAAAACTTCAGTGCGTTTGTTAACACAGTCCATTACAGCCGGCAAAAAGAGGCAGTATATCGTGAAGAGTCGTAAAGGGGAAGTACGAAGAAGAGAAACTGATCCGAAGATTGTAAGCGAGAGAAAGATAAGAAGGGATAAATGCACAATCCTAAATGTTGATTTTGCATTGAGTTGCAAGAAACACCACTAAGGAGCGATATTTACTCAAGGAACTGACGAAGACAGACACTATCAACATGGAGCTAAAGAATGATTCGTTTCCCCTCCAATGAGACAGAACTCCTTAAGGTACGTTGAAGAACAACCTTCTTCAGCTCACTCTCCTGACTTAGATAAAAAAATTAAATTGATGTTAAGCCTACTACGATATAAGCCAGACATTTCAATGCGTTTTAATGAATTAACAGGAATGAAACAGGAGTGTCGCAGACAATTTCACGATAAAGTTTAAATACGTTCTTATCCGTTCCAGTTTTTGGTACATTGAATCGAGTAAAATGTTTTAGTTTACGATTTGATAAATTTGGATTGAAGACCAAAATTTATCAATGATCCAATTTGACAAGGCAAATTATTAAACAATCAACATCTGTTCCTGTACAGTTAAAAAAAAATCCACATTGTATGTGTCAGTAGATTTGCTTAAAATGTGATAAAACGAGCATAAATTTCTGTTTCGATTGGCGTAGCTCACCATTGTCAACACTCAGGCAACCAAGCGTAAGATATACTGAAATAACAAAACAGGAAACATAGCATCTGGAGCATGTATTTCATGCTTCAGAAGTAAATAAACTCTTACCGATGTTGAAGAGCGCCATGTGTTTTTCAAATATGTCGAACAAACATGAACTGTTTTTGGTAAAGTCGAACCTGTAATCTGCGATGTTTTCCTCTGATATGTTTTATAAAAATCTATTCAAAGTTTGTTGGAAAAGAACAAAGCAAAAATACTGATTTTCAAGCTCAAAAATCGCATGGTTTGAAAAAAGTGGAACATGGATTAATGTTCCTCATATTAGGAAGGTGAGATCGCAGTACAATCCTACTAATTATGCCTCTAATCGTACATTTAAAAGGGGCTTCCCTAATATCAAATGACGAGGAAAAAACTTCGAAAGAGTTTCATTTTTTACAGGGTGATACTTGAGAGAAGCTGGCCATGAATTGATCCCTGCGGAACACCAGTAGAGTTTATTAATCACAGCCACAATCATTTGTTTAAAAGGAAGACCATTAAGACTCTTCCATGTGTTTGCGAGTCCTAGCCACTGATAAAGTAGTCTGAAAGCTTCCATGCTTTTATCTATGCATGGAAGGGTTAGAGAGTCTCATACTGGGAAGCTTGTTAAATGACTCCACCGAATAAGCTATCACTCATGCGCCTAAAAAGGTGTTTACCAGCGACCCTGGAAAACAGGCTTCGCGTCCCACGAGGTCCACATGATATGGTCATTCATCACGAAAGGGGGAATGACAACACACAAAAAATGAAGTAGCAATGACAGAACAAATTTACGTTACCAACTTGAATTATTCTTGCATTAATTAATTTATCTAAGTCATAATTTGCAGCTAAGCACAAGACCTTGTTGCTCATCAATTTCTGTCGACACTCATGTGACCAGTTTCAATTTTTTGTATTAAAAAGTAGATCATGTTACGTGCCACTAATTCTCAAGCGACAAATGATCTTTATAAAATCGATAATAGTAAAGCAAAAAGTCTGGTATACAAGACTAACCAAATGAAACACACATAAAAATGCAATACAATACAAAGCAGGTTATTTAAAATGAAGTTCTTGAGTAATTCTACGGATATATATATATATATATTGCGTAAAAATTCGTGTTCATGTGAGGAATCATGACACTTTTTTATTAGTAAAAAATTTAACTTCATTGATAATGCGTACATCTTTCGGAATTGATTGTCCTGCAAACGACGCAAATTTCAATAAAATGATTCAATTATGCATGTATAAGCGTATATGTAAATAAAGATATATACACACACATCTAGATTATATCAGGAATATATTATTTCTGATTCATCGATCAATTTCCAAAATGCCAAAAAGATCAGAACTATAACAGTATCATTAATGATACTTCAAATAATGTGCAAGAAATAAACATTTTTCAGTTTACAGGAATAGATAAACCATTGATATAAAGTACATGCAAGCGCAGATATGAAGCAATTTTTTAAAAGATTATATGGAAGCAGTAACTACCAGAAGAACCATGCATAGGTAAATTTAGAGTATTCTATGACCATACGCTTTTCCTAAACCACGCTACAAAAACACTATACAAGATCATTTTCGAGGAGCAGTCATCGAAATAATTTCCAAAACAGTCGAAGAAAAAGAGCGTCCAAGTACATGCATCAACTGCTAGAAGTACATGAACTGAATTCCACGAACAATGAATAGCAGGCATTTTTGCGCCATTATACAATCCTAGGGCTCCGAAATGGTGCTCTAGCTAACTTTCATCCAACTATTGGAAGTGTTTTAAGAAATCGTAAAAATTCCGATGATTCAAGTCATACCGCGTAGAACGGCCAGCAGTCACGCAACCGAGGCATGAAGAGAGACGAAGTAACCCAGCTGGTCTATGTATACTTTTAGTCAAGAATTACTGCTCCATGGAATATACTTCTATCAAGGAATTATCATCATACATCCATGTTTAGAATTTTAAAGAACTAAATGCAGTTATAGATGCATGCTCTGTGACGATACTGTAAATTACTCGTTTGTACGAAAATTAGAGAACATCTTTCCATTTGTTATAGTAAATGCAATACATTTGCTTTAGTACTGAAGGTTGACAGCAGTAGTCCTGATGCACGTTTCGATGGAAGCACCAGTACCGTTACAGTTGGAGAAATGCTAAGTAAATCTTCTATCAGCCATCTTGAGGAAGTGCTACACCGAATTTAAACCATGAAATTCAGGTATTTGAGGATTCTAATAAAATCGATGATCTCTGAGGCAACCAGTAGGATCGAAACACGAAACCAGCGAAGAAAAAAATCCCAGCGTTCATTCTATTACTAGTTGAACACAGATTACCCCAAACAATTGATGAAAAGTCAGGATATCAGTTTGAAAAATACAAAACGTCTACTAAGAACACACAAAATTTAAGATCAATACTACCATAAAGAAAACATTACCTTAAATTTTTGAAAAAAATGTGAACTAATTTTCAATGAATTGTACGATAAAATTTTGAAAAGTGACTAATTTATAATAGGTTCCACCAATAGTTAAGAAAAAAGATTCTCAATTCATTTTTTAAGATTTTTATGAAAAATAAATGCTTGTATTTAACCACAACCCTAACTTAAAACACCGCTAGTCAACCAGCAGTTGTTTCCTAGCACGCATGTTGTGAACATTTATGAGTGTCGCACGTTCATTTAATTGTAATGACTGAGATGGCGGACCTCGAGTCAGGGAAAAAAGTTGCTCTTTTTTTCAAAGAAATCTGATTTTTTAAACTACAAACATTTTAAGACATCATGTTGATGTTCGAAAAGAAGCATCACCCCATAGATTGTAGGATAATAGTTTATTTTGTCATAAATTTTTGCTCTGTAAGTGACTCGTTGCTTAGGGAATACTGATTTTCATAGAAAAGAGTGTCCTTTACAGCATGTCGAGCATTCAGAAGTTAGCGTTATATGTTATAGTATCACACCGTACGGTAGGGAGGCTCAGCATACTGATCGAGTGACTGCTGTAGTTTTGAATCAATTTAAAAAAATGTACACATGAATACAAGGGGAAGAACTTGTATTCAAGTAAGTATAACTTCTTCATCGTCCTCTCTTGGGTGTCAAATCGTGTTCTGTCACTCGCCCACACTCGCCTTTCGACCTTTAATTTCTGTTGAATCATCGTTACACTGCAAAGTAAAAGCATCGAGTTGGCTCAATATAGGCGATTATTACAGAACAATTCTTAAAGTCTCAATTCAAGCGATATGAAAAGGTGTTATGATTAATGTATCGGTTGGAACAACTGGTGAACGAGACAGCGGACAAGCAAGTCGATGTATCAAAAAATTGCGTTGAAAAATAAACAATACAACGAATAAATAATACGTCGGTACAGAACGCAAGCTTCTCACGTTAGAAAAAACAAAATAAGAAATAAGGAGAAGGACCGAACACTGAGCCCACAACAGACTCTTGCAACAAGCATGGGTAAGAAAATAGAAAAAGAGCGTTTATTTTCAGAGTACATTGAACAAGGTAGATCTCTATAGAATTCCCTCATCTCTGGTTGGAGTTCAGGAATCCTACACATGAGTATCTCACCAGGAGCAACTAATTCTCCAGATGCAAATTCTCAAATTTTGTGAGATCAAATTTTCGAATTCTCAAGAACTATTCCCTTGATCTCGTCCCCCTGTGAGGCTCTCGTTCGTTTAGCTCGAAAGGCTCAGCATGTAAATTGCTGTTAGAAACATGACAGTTTTCGATGATTAACCTCGACAGCGGTATGTTACCGTCCTTTAGACAGTACCTTGTGTGTGTGTGTGAGACAGTGCAGTAGGTTATTATTTTCCATTTATTCCAGCTTTGAACGTTAATGCTTAAAACCAGTACGAGCAAACCTCTGGTGAAAATCGCTTCTTATTCCATCCATCTAAATATCAGCGCACATTAAACAAGGAGTGCAGTTTTACTAACTGATAATGAACGATATGACGGCGGTTTCGAAATAATCAGTGATTAGCTATAGTCGCTCTCACTCGTTGCGTGGTGTTTACGTGCTACACAGACACACTGAAAATGACGAACTGGGACTGTGTTGCGCAATCAGACATTGGCTAGACCAACTTTTCGCAAGTGTCATCCTTCCTTACGATTTCTCTCCTGTGTCATCCCATTCACCACTGCTGCTCGTTGTCCCACTGTTACCCATTGTCCCCTGAGACCCATTGCCCCACTGTTACCCATTGCCCCACTGATGCCCATTGTCCCACTGATACTCAATGTCCCACTGATACCCAATTGTCCCACTGATGCCCATTGTTCCACTGATACCCATTGTCCCACTGATGCCCATTGTCCCTGATACCCATTGTCCCCCTGATACCCATTGTCCCCCTGATACCCATTGTCTCCCTGATACCCATTGTTTCCCTGATACCCATTGTTTCCCTGATACCCATTGTCCCACTGATACCCATTGTCTCCCTGATACACATGGTCCCACACATGCATACTGCCCACTGATGTGGGGCAGTATGTACTGAGTCCAACCCCATGGACGCATAGAAAATGACGAAAGAACAAGGCCTTTTTAACTAAAAAAATTCATAAGATTGCTGGCATTTTGCATTTGAGACACACATGAGGATCACTTAAGTCACATTATTTTGCTCTGAGTTAGAATATCAGCATTGCTCTTCTGATAAATTTGGACAAATCCTTTTATTATCAGTAAAATAACAACTAAGCCACAACTAATAACTGTTAAAATTAAATTGCTGTATCAAATCGTAGCAATATAATTTACCGCATACATATTTAGATCTTCGAGCAACAACATAATTTTAATCTTTTTTCAGGATTGCACAGGAACTGCGGGCTATCCAGAAGGTTCTTATTAGAAATTAGTTATTTGTAGTGACGAAGGGCTAACCTTGGTCAAAAAACTGATATGCTCGAAGAAAAACAGCAGGTTGAGTATTCGTATTTGACTTACATTTTATTTGAATTTCTGTACGCGGGTTCATAGTTCAAAGTTCTCATGGAGCCTAAACATTACGAGCGAACCAGTAATCTGCAAAATGACAAGCAAATTACGGACAAAATTCACAACCCGCCGTACAAAAGAAATTGACGGAAAACTATTTCACAGAATGTTGGAAGCAGCCGTAAAAATCGAAAAGAAGTGCCTTTAAATCTATTTGGATAAAGCAGGATGCACGCTTCTCATGTACAAAGGACGTAAACTTGCCAACCAAAACACTACATTAAGCGGCAATTAACCATCCGAACCAATATTAAGTGCATCTCGCAGACAATCGCTCGGAGGCAGTGAGCGCTTTTCAATTGAAAGGTTCAAGCCGGGGTCGATCATACGTCCATCTTGCAAAGCAAGCGACACACACGAAAAACGTCAATAACCAGCAGGCATCGGAGTAAGTCTGGGCCGAGCGTAATGTCGGTGGTGCAGCGGCGAAAGTCAGGAACAGAATCCCAGATCGTGAAGCAGAGCTGAATCGAATAGTCCTGCTCTGCTATTGTAATGCTCCTACAACGTATGGTTAGCGACGATAAAGCAGCTGATTCTCGCAGACATCACTGAACAAATCGTGCCTCCGATACGCCATTGGGTTACTTTTTATTTAGGGAAATCGAATGGCACATCTTACTAATGAAGGACTGGTAGCTCGCTTGATCGCCGTACTCCAGTGATGGACGGCTGCATCTCGCTGGAATGCGCGCGTAGCTGCGCTTTTAAAAACATGCCGCGCATTGCAACTAAACGACAGCTTGTGAGTACCATTGCGACCACTCACAGCAAGAGCCCATGAAACCAAAAACAAACAGTGCATCCCAACCACAGGGCAAGTAACAAGTAAATCGTCTGAAAAATTGTAGACCGGCTAATTCGAGAAAAAAAATAGAAAATATATACACATTCACATTCCTTCACATTAACGCAGAATAAAAAGGCATGCTTAGTTCCTGAGGTAAAAATTTTTTTCAAAAAATAGCAGAAAATGAATTTGATAACACAAGACAATATTTTATGTAAATGTGTTACAACTGAGAATTCATAACACGCCATATTCATAGCTACATTACAGAATAACCAGTGTAACATTATTTTACCAAGTAGCTGATGATATACATAGTTTTATTCATGCTTCCACGCTCAGGAGGACAAAATTGCTTGCTCTTTGGCTGGCCTTCTGGAACTCACGTAAAAATATGAAGAAAGATCAACTAATGAAAATACACAGAAGAAATTGTGACTAAGTTCGATAAACCGAGTACTGCGATTGATTCTGCAGATCAAGTTTACACCTTGAGCCGTACGTGCTATGCTAGTGCTACTGATGCATCAGTCATGAATATCCTTGGATGCAATACGCATTCACACGAGCAAGACTCCACTCATGCGAGCTGAGAATGATTGAATGGGTTCCAAATGAGATCTGGAACGAGCCTCGTACCCTACAGCGCCGTCACTGCGTAACTTGCAGTGATTACGTCGCTGTGGTTTTCTGCACCAGCTTTTGTAAATACGAACCGAGTTGCATGAGACGCAAGCTTCATTAGCTTGAAAATTTTGCAACTGCCATCAAGCGGCAGACATGAGCTGTTCTATTACTCGAGTGTGTTCTTTAACATGAGTCGAAGTATTTACTGCTGAAATAATCAACGCGATGATATCAGTCAGTAATGGAAAGTAAACGTAACGTAAGCTTAGATAGACTAATAAATCTTAAAACAGAGATACCCCTAATTTTAAAATGGAGCCTGAGAGTTATGAACTTTGAATTCAATGAGAATTGATGGCTTTACCCCAAAGATGCGAGTAAAAAAATAATAGTTATAAAATTTCAAAAAACTGACATTGTAGCTGGAGTTAACAACAGGCGTCATCCAGCATCGGGAGAACATTTTTCTTAGCGCATTTCTTGCTAAAGGGCCAACCGGTGGGCCCCTTAGGTTAGGTTCTGTAAATTTTACAAAGTCTACTTGTGACTATGTGTACAAAGTGAAGATTTGCACCAGTTAGAAAATTGCATGAAACGTGTCAATGCAGAAGAATGCCTCGTTTGCTAAAGTACATGACTCCTATTCTTAAACGAGTGTCCCTTTTTCACTTTTAAAACGACGATGTCTAGGAAGAACTTCCTTTGAAAGTTAGCTTGTATACGTGAAGACGCAAATTAATCTGAATACGATTGCTCAAAGAGTCAAACTATCGTAATAATTTCTGAGGAAGCAAGAAAATCTCAATTTATTGTAAAATAAAACATTATCTAAAACAAATTCTAGAGACTATTACAATTAACCCTTTAGCGACCAATTCGTTTTTCTAGTTTCTACATTTAAGATCACAAAGACCGTCTGTACACTGATGCAATGAAGCATGCTGAGAGCCAGGCAGCCAAAAGAACGACGCTGTAACATGCCGAAGCGTTCAAGCCTAGTAGCAACCTCATATTGCTCACTGTTTAATTATTAGAACAATTCTCCCAAAGACCGTGAAAGGCGACCGAATAGTCCACTTGGTCGCTAAAGGGTTAAGTACTTACCCAATGCACTTATGTTCATCGCAGCTTGACGGGAGGATGTCACCTGGATGACCAGCCCACTAACAATGCTGTTCTTCAGTTTCACACTGACGAGTATCTGACGTCTGCACACACACTATTCCCGTACTGCACGAACCAACTGATGCTCGAAATAAAAACTATTTTCTAAGAAATAAGTTATCCACAAATTGCCGTCACGTTACACTCGGATGTTCCACAGATTCGCCGCGGTCACACGCATCATTCAAGAACCATGAGATTCATAAATGTTTTTTAAACACAGTCGAAGTTCACTAGAAATCAACTACTACAGCCATACTGGCGTTTTAACACGTTGACTCCGAAGTGGTACGTATGTGGACCACTTAGGTTAGGTTCTGTAATTTTTTTCAGGTCCTTCTAGTGACTATGCGTACAAAGTGAAGATTTACACCAATCAGGCAATCGGAGGCAACGTGTTAAGAAAGTTTACCTCACGGCTTCTGAGTTGCGATACATTTTCAGAGATATTGTTCAACAATAGATTATTCAGCGTTGTAATAAGCCACTGAATTCTGATGATGGTTTACAGTTTAAATTCAATATTTAGGTGAGAAATAAGAATTAAATACCTCGTTTTCTTCATTTAGAATATCTTACGTTGCTTGAGTTGTCAAATAATACAAGATTTTTTAAAGAAATTCAATTGGTAACGTTACACTATGAAGTTTAATTAAATGACCAAGACGAAGTTTTTAGAACAGTCATGGAAGAAAATCCTAGGCAAGCCACAAGCATATTCTGCATGCCAGGAGACATTGGTGGTAATCTTCAGTAATACAGTCAAGTTGCATTTGCTTATCGCTTTAGCCCACACTTAGTTGTAATGATGATATATTTCTGGTGAACATTACATCATCCATGATCCGTGCATGCACTGTTATTATCATATTCGGCTCACTGATTGTGAACTGGAACACTAAAAATTACAATTTACTTCTTTGTAAACAGGAATTTCAGTTCAATTGAATCACAGGGGCTGTGAGTAGTTCACAAACCAAATTAATTCCAATCTACCTTTAAAAATACTAAAAGGAATGTTTCACTGATGTACAGGTCTTGCTAAAACTATATTACCAATTCAAATGCACTGCACTACGAGCTTCACTAAAACGTTAATTTATGCAAAGAATCACACCTTTTCTTTAGCTTAAAATCAAGATTTGTTCGCTCATCACGACACATACACAAGAAGAGTTCCGTCCTGATATTTGCGTATTTTTTTCTTTTCTGTGGGGAGCTTCCTTCAAAAAACTCATCATACAACAATTTTTTCTCTACTTGTCAAGAACAGACCTTTTCTTCCGCCACGTATCACATTCTTATTCTTCATAGGCATTTTTTAATTTGCCGCGTACACCAGCATATTTCGTTCTACTTTGGATGCCTAGAAATAAAACAATTGAAAGTTTTACAGTTATTAGTAGATCTCCATTAGTGCTAACGCTAATAAAAGCACATTTGAATAGTGGGCAAAAATTTGCGTCATTCTCGCGAACGGCACGGAATGTGACTGCCACTCGAATAGTGTGCTGTGACGTCATTCGCATGTTCGAAGTCGTGATAGGTTGATCTCCAATAATGCTAATTTCATTTATAGTACATTTCATTAGTGGAAAATTTACATGTGGCATCCCTTCCAACAATACAAAATGTGAACACGTTCCATAATGTCATACAACAACATCCACAAAAAGGCTGAATTGTTACGCTGTGAATTATTTGTAAAATACCATCTATTTAAGTCTGCTACAATATTTATCCTTTTTTCATGTCTCCGAAAGTGAATCCAGACTGCCAAGGTGAGATAAGCGGTAAAACTACAAAAAAATAATGAAAGAGAACGCAGTATATTGAGTATGAAAGTTAAGCTGTAAATGTTGAACAAAATTAGAAATGGAGAAAATTTCGCTGCTCTATCTAGATCCATGATATTATATACTTCTTCAGTCCGTAAGATTAAAAATTATGGGAAAAGAGATAAGAATATACTTCTCGTACTTTGTTACATGTTTTCAATAAAGTAAAAACATTTACCAATATTATTAAGCATGAAACTAAAATTCGTATACACGTAGATCAAAAATAAAATTAAAAAAAATACTCCAATCAGTGTAGCTATTATCAAATCTAAAGCAATGTTCTTACAAGGAGATATGAGATCCCCTGTTCGTTCATACTCATCTGCAGGAAAGTTTTACAGCTAGCAATAGTTAACTTAGTGGTTTTCAAAGAAGGTAAACTGCACGTTCAAAAATATAGCAGCTAATGATGAAGCTGCCCGTGCTGATGTAGATGCATCCCTGAATTTTTACAACGTTTAAGCATCATAGTTTCTGAGGGTGGTTAATCACGGCTCCAAATATTCAACGTTAATGAAACCAATCCGTATGGGAATAATTAAAAAATACATTACAGAAGAAGAGATGTTCATTCTTAAATAAACTTCTTGATTAGTGAAAGAAAACGATTAAGTAACACTTTTCAATAGCGCTGAACTTTTGAATAGGGCAATCAGCGACGAGGACGTGACTCTGGCACTGTTGAAAATCTACCTGTATTCAGAGGCGCCTGTTTCTGACGGAAATCTTAACTATTTTGTTGAGCACTTCTCAACTGTAAAACTTTAAAGTATAATTTCATTGCTACTATAATTAAAGAGGTCAAGACACGTTGTGAGATGTTAGACTACGGAGTTGGGAATGAATAAAGGACAAAAATTTAGGTTGAAATCATAATTATGTTTTGAGGACGAGTTTCCTGCATCCTAATACTTCAGGAAACGTAAACCAGAAATCCATGTAAATGTATGCGCTCAAGTACGCTTAGTTTCACCTAGTGACTTTCATTTCATTTCTACATGAGTGACCGAAATTGATATTTACAGCTCTAAAGGATACAAAATTCCTCAGCCTCCAAGTTCTCACATTCCTGTCCCAGTGAGACAGTACATCTTCATGATGAATGCGTTTATAACTGCATAGATTTGTTTGAAATTCAACGAGTTCAAAACTTCGAGAAAAGTTCGTCAAAAAACAATGTAAGAAAAAATTCAGACACTGAACAGTATTTTGAAGTTTGAAGTTGTCGATACTTCAGTAGTCGAAATTCCAATACAAGACATGATTAATACGAGTATTACGACATGATTTGAGTTCTATCAACGAATAAGTGAAAAATGCGCAAGGAAGATATTGAAAACCGTGAATTTGGTAAACATCTTAC
Organism: Trinorchestia longiramus; assembly: GCA_006783055.1. Taxonomy (NCBI): domain Eukaryota; kingdom Metazoa; phylum Arthropoda; class Malacostraca; order Amphipoda; family Talitridae; genus Trinorchestia; species Trinorchestia longiramus. The sequence goes on along the minus strand of VCRD01001175.1, from coordinate 7,016 downwards.
AGATTTGAGATAATCTACAGTTTTTGTTTTAGTCATAACAAACATTCTTCAGAAAAAATTTACATAAGAAATAGGATTTGAAAAACATATTTGAAAGAAGAGTGTCATTATACAGCGCGTAATCTCAGCTTAGCTAGATGACAACATGGGTTCTGTATTGATTAAATTAGTTTAAAGACTTCAAGCATGAGAATAAGAAAAAAGTTACTTCATACTCTAAGGCATTCGAACCTCTCGCGTGACCGTTGAGCTCTCAGAGTGTCAATCTAAAGGTCAATTAATCTAATCGTTCTATCTATTCTTTAATCATGATAATTAAAGCCAATGAGCCTATTAGGCTGGAGAAGAGCTTTAGGTTTCCACTGTGCGGTCTTTTCCATTTAATTGAGCTAATTACGGATAGGACTTTAAAAGAACACCCGGACTTCGATGCTTACGATCCGCCTTATACTCTTCTAGGATTTTTGCAGTCCCTTGAGTGCCTCATTCTTCTTCGATCGACAGTCAATGGAACGCTGGCGCGACAGGCTGCTAAATTCTTGCGATGATTTCTGCAGAGTAAGATTCTCAGAACAATGAAACTCTAGAACTGCTCCAAGAGAATGAATGAACCACGTTATTGTTTGCTTCCAATTATGTAAAGCTCGCTTCAGCAATAACAACACGGCCAGCTGAGTATTTTAATAAATTTCGACACGTAAAAGTACATCACCGTTTGTTTTTTTTAAGTTTTTCAAATGAATGCAAAGCACGGCTACAAATATCTAAAGCTGAAAGTAAACAATGTTTTTATGAGATTTTTATAGCTAATTATGATTTTTTTTATGAATGAGTGTTTTTTGTGAAAATTCCTTAGAATGTTTTCATGTTAAGGGTGGTCACGAACTCGACCATTTGAAATTGTGTTTTGATAAGCTTACGACTAACATATATTAAAGTACGCTTCGTAGTCAAGAGTTGACTGAACTGCAGGTAACCATGTTCAGTTCTTTTACATTTCTCTGACGTAGTTTGAATGGGAGTATAGCCTGCTGTCTGAAATTTACTGTATTTAGAGCTGTACCAGCGATATAATCCTTGGCTATACAAGGCTCCTTTAAAGTCGAGTTTTAAGCCACCATTTTCTTTATATCTTCCTGCACATCCCGCAGATTGCGACTAATTACGCAGTTTTTTCGGCACGGTTCACATTGATCAGATTGTCATTTAATTATGGGTTCGAAACCGAAGTCTCCACTTCATCTTGGCCGTCAATTGGTCTTTGATCCTTTGCTGTATTCAGTTGCGACCAGGCTCAAAAATGACAGTCTCAAAGAAAGAAAGGGTCGTCACAGCAATGATTTCCCCTTGCAGGTCCGCTTCTAATCAACTGTCGCGCCTAAAAAATTGCAAAAACTAGCCAAAATTGACACTTGGCGGTCTGATCATAGGTTTGACGGTGCTTTGGAGAATAGAAGTTATGTCGTATGACAGTCTACATGTGAGAACATATCTGTGGTAAACCAGGGTAGAGGCAATGTCAAAACATATCTACAATATGACTTCAGGGAAGCTCATACAAAAAGTGCACTTCGACAATTAAAAAATCAGAATAAAAGAAACAAAAGTTATTTTTTAAATCATCATTGAAATACAAAATCGTTGTATCCATTCTGAAAGTTGTCACAATGCATAATGTCGAGAAAACTCCAAACTATAAAAAGAAACTTTCATAATAAATAAGTACTTTCTTTCCAATACAATGAATAACCGCATGTAGTAGAAGAAAATGAATCATCAGTGAATCATCGAAACACTTCTATTCTTAGTACAACATCTCAAATAAATTATTATGTATTCGACGCGACGCAAAAATCAACTGAAGATCAGAAATCTTCATTTTTAAAATTATATCGTCCACAACGATTTTGAACTGTCAGCGTTTAGTAACTGAAAGAGTTTTATGAGAATAGTCGAGTTTTGAACTATCGTGGAAAGATTTCCACAAGTTGGATCATTTTTATGTCTGACGAGTTGTTTAGAAATACAGAATTACATTGAAGTCACAGAAGCTTTAATGTTTCTTTTTTCCCACAGAGAAAGCGAGCGTTGTTACTAGATTGAGTTATGGTATGGAATGTATTGTAACTTTCTGTTTTGAGCGATGCAGTAAAGGCAGTTTCTGGTAACTCACCAGTTTAGTCACAAATATTTTGTGTAAAGAACCAAGTAGCAAGCTTATCATAATGATTCACGCCAGTCAGGTTGAAACTTATGAGATTTTCAGAACTGCAACTAAGATATCTTTTAAGAAAATAAATAGTGAGTGCTGGAAAAACGGTTTCTCATTTTATCTTATGTAGGGTAAAATTGATGTGTCTACACGGCTTCACCTGGGGTACAATCAGTATTGTAGATACAATAAACAATGTACCAGTACAATAGTTAATTTTGCAGCAGTTGCTGTGCATGCTGGAATCTTGCTTTGCATGAAATCCCAAAGCTCGTAATTCCGAATTAATTTCCTAATAAAGCTTTTCTAGTATCACCCAGAAATATAAGAGTTCCTTGTACTTGAATTGAAAAAAGGAACGTTTCTTTCCCACTTAGTGGGTCTAAATTTACATGACACACTCATGCACGTTATAAGAGCCCATTAGAATCCACTGTGCAGCTGCTTAATTGTATTGACACTGGGTAGCCAGAACTAGGCCTTATCACTCACAAACCAGTCCAAATTTGTTATCAGATGACTGTAGTTTTCGTTGATGATGGTGAAATTTTCTAAAATTTATGAATTCACACGGAAGTCTGCCTTGATCTGGTCATGAAGTCAGACTAGGAAGTTGAGTTCCCAGTCGGAAGAGAACGTAGCTTGTGAGAAGTGGTAGCCGTAGTTGGTGCTTGCTGAGTGTTGTGAGATACGAATATCCTACAACACTCTAACACTTATTCTTCGTTTCATTTCACTTGCGTGTGATTGCAAGCGACAACATTCAAATTTCAATCACGAAGAAGCATCTACGGATACCGTTTCTGTCTTTTATTTTTTGAGAGGATAAAAATGCACTAAAAATGGAAAAAACGCCCAGAACAACAAGCACTACATGCATTATGGGAATGAGACTTTATCCCTCAAATAACAAGGATCGAATAGAAAAAGCGAAATGTACGAGCGTCACAGAATTTTCCCACGACGAGCTTAGGCAATTCCGGAAGAACTGGCACTTGTTACCGTAAAATACAAGCCCCCAAAAATGTTTGATTTGCGCTCAGTAACTTCCTTGAAACTGTTTTTCTTTAATATCTTGAACATTTTGAACTGAATAGCAGCGGCTCACCTGCATTTTCCAGAATTATGTAGCAAACACAATAACAGTTTATAGTCTCGGATGATCTTCGTCCTAGATATTATCTTCATTACGAAGTAAACACCGAGAAAAGATTCCCTCAGGTGTCCTGATCTCGCCAAAACTCTCAAGTTGCTCGACCAAAATCTATTGAATTTCAAGCTGCAGGATGTAAAATGTCGCCGAGTCAGCATTTTATCAGGGCGACCATCTCAGAGATTGCGTATCGAGTGCTGCTAATTGCTGGTCATTACAAGAGGAGCTTCGACCTTCCCCCTCCTCGCCATTCCTGGCTTGATGATCTTCTCTCCTTCGATGCTGATGATTTTCGTGCGTAATGCCGCATGAATTTTTCTATTTTCCCAGGCGATTTACTTTCTTAAGGGGTGGTAATTTTCTGTACACTAAATACTCAATACATGATGATTGTTTTCTTTCTTGGTCAAGGGGCTCGCCCTTTTTTGGAGATCTTGCTTTTATCACAAAATTCTCATGGAATATGATTACTTGGCTCACACATTTTCTCCAACAGTTCATCTTCTTCAGTGATTTTAGCTTTTTCACTGGGGACATTTTAAAATACTCAGGTTACATTTTCAAAGTTATTCGCCTATAGAAGTAATTGAAGTAGTTATAAAACGCAATACTATTCACCTTTTTGCCTCATCTACAATAGATGGTATTTTTTACGCATTTTTTACGAAAAATACTTCTCGTACTTTGTACAATGTAAGAGTTCTTCTTTGAAGGCAGGAAAGTCATTTGGTGTCTGACTGCGACATCCAAATAGAATAATTAATGAAAACAAATTAACACAGGTGTAGAGTATGTGGCTTCTGTGACAGAATGGTGATCTCAGTTGCAAGATATAATACTATTCTGTATTAATAAACCAAGATTTCTCAATCAGACCACGTACATTTAGGGCCTCAATATAATCACGAGGTCATTGTAGTGCGTAAATTACCTGCTCGGCGTCTTTTGATTACTTGAGCTTCGACAGCATTGAGACTAGGTCTTTTAATTGTTACGTTCAGGTGTTACTGTGGGGCTCTGAATCCCTGCAACTGTTATTCCTTTTTATTATTGATACGAATGAGATTAATGAAAATGAAATACATTAATATCTTCTCGAGTTACTTGTATCGTAATATTTACATCTCCCATGGTTAGGCTAGGTTTTGCGTTGAGTTTATGATTATGTAGATTGCAAACTGGTGTTGGCGATCAGTTAGTGTTCAACTGCAGCCCGTCATGCAATCACATCAAATGATTTATATAGTATTCGTTTTATCATGTTAGCCTTAAAAAGGAACACGTTGATAACTGTGTACCCAGCGAGTCATTTGCATTGCATAAATGTATGTTTCTGTTATAAATAGTATCTGATCGCGTTTTAAAGCGAATTTCATCGAATTAAAATATTCCAGCGTATTATATGTATAACTCATCACAGTAGCTAAAAATGGCCCGTGATGAACTTCCATATCGATGTTGAGATCATGGTCTTCTGTTCTTGTTGACGAGAGTTACGCTCATGTTACTTCTTCTCTTCCACCTGTACGCAAGCAGAGCTTCAGGACAGAAACGTGTCACATCTATTTTCAAGCATTGAAAAGCACTACTCGTGTATCTATGTGTTTAGTTTTCATGCCAACATATAAAAAATACACTTTCGTTAAACTTTTGAGATTCAGGATGAAACATTTTAGCCACCATTCATACCTTCATACTGAACTACATGTGCAATTCCTGAGTAGAGTGCACTGTGCGCATCGATGCTCCAAAATTGATTTACATTGCAAAGAATATTTTGGTCTCTATGCTCAGGTTCGCTCATCGATCATCTCTTTCTTTTTCAGACATGGTGCGTGGTCTTTCTTGCAGTCTTTTGATCATGTTCACAATAGTCCACTTCTCCCCAAATGACTTGAGAGAAATGAAGCGCAAAGAATTAAAAGCAATCTTGGGTGTTTACCGAAGATCATTAATTCTCATTCGAACAACAGGCAACATCTTCGAAGGCGACGCCAAAAGAAGGCCTCCTTCGTTGATAGCTACACCCACACCGACGTCTCTACCTAACGGCTCCCTTGCGACTCGTCGTACGAAAGAACTGATCGTAGTCGGCAACATTACGAACTTTGACGAGGCGAGACTTTTCGCCTCAGTTCTGCACAAATGAAATCGAGCTACAATATGGCTGCCATTATTTCCGTCTTCTGAAAAACGCCCTAAAAGAGGAAACGTTTAGAAGTCAATGCAGGAGTTTCAAGACATTCTACAATCATTCCTGGTCATTCTTCATGCGGATCAAGTCATTGCTTGCGCATTGTGAAGCACGAAAATAGCAAACATTATCATCTTTGAGTACGACAATGCTTTGAAAATTCACTGTAAACCAGAAACCTTGAAAATAAAATGATATATTTCACATCGATTCATTCATTTAGCAGTAGCCAAAAATGATCATTAAACCTCTAAACCCAAGCTATCCTATGTAATTTTGAATAATTCTGAAATTATTTATAAGGTAGAGATTGCTCTTTGTATGTCGCAACGAAATCATGAAGTAGTGCTATTGAAGTGATTAACGACTGATTTACTGAAGAGAATGCTTGGTCATAAAAATGATGTACAAATATTTCGTTGCTTGTCAATCTTCATTCTTAAACTCTGCATATTGTAAGTTCTAAGGTGAAGGCCACACATTAGCCAAGAATAACGAGACATTGTTATTGTATAATAATTCGTATTATTACGACGCACCTCCTACAGCACGCTGCCAGAAGTGTTCTAATGGAAGCTATCGCAAAATCCTCAATAAAAGAATCTGGTCAGATTCTAATTTTTTCTAAATATCTACATTGAAGATGCTAACACCTAGGTCAGAATAACTTTTGAGCTTACATTTCATGAAAAAATTTAATCCCAGCAATACTCACATCCATAAAATTTAGATTCATTCATGAGTTACTGTCCATTGAATGGCCTCTGGTGTTGCAATTATAGTAATTATTACCACGACACCACTGTTAGTCCAACTTTAAACATTTTTCTACTCTAGACAGTTGCCTGACACATTGCCAGTTATGTCCAAAGAAAAAGTGCAACGGAGCACTGGCATGTCTACACAAACATGTTGACATATCGAAGAGTATGATTCAGTTACGGAGTATTCAATTTGTGCGTAATGACCCGCTATTGGACAAACAATGTGAGGGTTTTAGGAAGCCAGATTCTGACTCTATTGAGACTAATAAATTAGAGAGTCCAGACAGATTCATTAATCAACATCTCTCTCCTGATTGTCCATAGGAGCATTTTTCTCTTCATAATTAAGTCATTGAGATGACAAAGAACAAAATTCACGGTCTAGACCTAGAGGCGACTTGATTTAAGGGCAGAGATGCTGTTCAAGTTGTTTTTTTCACAATGACCAGAAGCCTCATAGTTTAATGAAGAACAATTCAGTCGGCGTGGGGGTACAGTTTGGCCGAACAGAAACCAACACGCCATCATCAAGATGTCCTAGCGAGACGCGTAAGGTCAGAATTACTCTCTAATACTGTGGCTGCCCGCCAGCTTCGACATCGATGGAACGTCAGTGACTTGCATAAATTTTATTATTTAAGATCTCGGCCGCAGGTTATGGACTGCAAAAATTGCTTCGACAACTTAACTTAG
>VCRD01001174.1:132856-155487 GCA_006783055.1 Trinorchestia longiramus | reverse complement strand
CTCTCCTCTCTCTGTATCTGTGTGTATCCGTCCCATTACTTCCTATAACTGAAGAAAAATTATTAAACTGAAATCAGAACGGGTAAGCATGTCTGCCACCTGAGGTGGTGGCGTGCAGGCGGGACAAACCTGTCACCCGTAGCACCTCCTGCCCGCCACCACCCGCCGCACTATCTTCTTGCACCCTGTGTACCGTGAGAGTATCTACATATTTAATTTACTATGTATCTCTATCTTGCTGTATGTGTGCATCCGTCCCATTACTCCCTATCTATAACTGAAGAAAAATTACTGAACTAAAATCAGAATGGGTACGCATTTATTACAAGTATAGTATTGTAGATACCAAAGGTACCGGATCACTATAAAATACTCCATTTGTTCCTTTATTAACTTTCTTCTCTTACACGGCCATGTTATCGTTACGTAACATACAAAATGAAAGTTCTGTATAACTTCAAGAAAAATATTCTAATTCTGATGGTACCACGGTTAAAACTGAAATATGTATTTATTTCATAGATCCTTATTTTTCTTACTTTTGAATCAAAAAATTTTAATGGGTACTATCTGGGCCACGTTATCGTTAGATAAGATGCACAATGGAAGGCCTTTATATATATATATATATATATATATATATATATATATATATATATATATATATATATATATATATATATATATATACATACGTATATATATATATATATATGAAAAGTATTTCATTTAAAACACAATAATTCATCGTAAATCTTCAATGCATTTATCTCTATAATAATTTCAAATTAGTCAAATCTAACTCGTGAAATTTCTACGGGAACTGCTGGTATGTAGATATTACTGAACAAGCATGTCACGTTACAGAGGTATGAAGCTTGACCAACTACAGAGGTGTGTATACCTATGTATTACATATACGTACATATATAGAAATATTATTTATATTACATATAAACAATATATGTAATATATAGGTGGTCTAGATGTGGATTTTTTAACAGCGGAGGATGCCCAGGCTGGTTTTGAAATTCAGTATCTGCGGATTCGAATGCAGATATTGTGCCTCTCTTATATTGAGCTATGAAAAATGAATTCCAGCACAGATAATGAATGAAAATAGTTATAATGTCGGAAGGAATAACTTCTTTAATGCATGCAATGTATGAATGAAATAGTTTAGTAATTTATGGAGCTCAATAATGAAATTATGCAATGGAAAATTAATACAAAAATGACATAAATTTAAAAGTAAATGCATCTATGCAAAGTATAGATGCATTTTTAGAGTAAGTACCGCTTCGAAATCCGTTTCAGTGCCGCTGTTTGGACTTTGTGTTCGCACGCTGTGTACGGCACTCTGTTGGCTAGCCACAGACGCCAGTGCAGAGTCATTCGACATGTGTGCGTTTTTGAGTATTTGAAATGCCTCCTCTGATTGACAATCCTGCCGACTGTGAAACATGCGCCCTGATTCGTTTTCTTAGGGCCAAAGGAGTACAAAGGGCTAAAATGCATCGTAAAATCAGTGAAGTGTATGGAGAAACATTATGAGAGATGGGATGGTACGGAAATGGGTGATAGTTATTAAAAATGGCCGTACGAATGTGCATGAAGAGGAACGAAGTAAACAATCTTTAATCAATACTGATGATTTGAATCAAAAAATAGATGAAAAAGTGGGAAAGAACGGATAGTTTACAATATGTGATGTTATGTGATGAGTTTCTTCAAGTGACAAGAAGTGTGTTTTATGCAATTACAGAACGGTTACAGAAAGTTCATGACAATGCCCATCCACACGCGGCTTATTAAACTCAAGAGCTGATCCGATCATTTGGTTGGAAGAACTTGAACACCCGCCGTACCTCGTCCAGTAACTACGACGTGTTACTGCATTTGAAGAATCATCTGGGTGGTCATCGCCACGACGATGATGAGGATGTCAAAACGACCTTGTTGCAATGGTTGTGTAATAAGTCAACAGATTTCTACGCGGATGGTATTCAAAAACTGGTTGTACGATTAAATGATATTCTTAGAATGTAAGATAGTAGTAAAATAAGAGAACAAGGAAATACGAGTTCTGATATGACGTGTGTTGTGGCATGATGGAGCACAGCAACGTATGTTCAAATATCGCCTTAAAAATGTGATGTAGGGGAAGTTAGCCACTGGCAAATTTACACGTAAACTTATGCTGTATCTCTATGTTAAAACACCAGGGAAAAGTTTACACTAGAGAGAACAAATGAAAATGTTAAATGTTATTAAGCTGTATGATGTGTTCATGTAGCTCTCCAGTGAAATGGAGAGAACTTAAACGAAACCAAACAGAACCTTATCGTCAAGAACATATCTGCACCTACAGGTCTGTCAAGCGAATGATAAAAGCTACAAAACGAAATAAAGAAATTGCGGTTACAGCACAAGCTAAAACTAACCCGAAAAACTTCTACAATTATGTGAACAACAGGCGACTCAAAAGAGACACTATTGGACCACTGATCGATTATGAGGGCTCAATTCAAGCGGACAATAAAACCAAAGCCAGAATTCTTAATATTATACATGCTTTACCTCTGTGTTCACTCGCGAAGACTTAACTGAAATCCTGCAACCCCATGCTTTAAATCCTCAGGAAATCCTTTCAGATAGCGTATTTACAGTAGAAGAGGTAGAGGAACAGCTCAGCATTTTAAACCCATATATGTCAACCGGACCCGACGGCCTTGCTCCCCGGATACTCAAAGAAACAGCCGAAGTAATTAGCGAACCCTTAGCAAACATCTTCACTCGATCACTTAAAACTTTAATAGTTCCAGAGGATTAGAAGCAGGCAAATGCTACTTCTATTTTCAAAAAGGGGAAAAAAACTCCTACAAACTATTGTCCAATCAGTCTAATATCTGAGATCCCGCTGCCGACATGGTTGACGCGGCTAGAAATACGGCATGGGACTTGGGTAAACAACCGAATAATTATCGAAGTAATTATCCGATCCACGAATGGGCCCGAAGGTTCGTTCCTATAGCCTCATTCCATTCTATTCTATTATATTCTATCTGTCATCAAGTAAAACAATAGAAAGACTATTCAGAGTCCGTATAACGAAGCACCTTAATGATCAAAATCTTATTACTGACACCCAACACAGATTCAGCGCAAAACGTAGCTGCCTCACAAACCTCCTTGACTTTTTTTGGAGAAGTCAACTGCATATGCGACCGTACAAAAGTCGTAGACCTTGTATAATTAAACTTTCAAAAAGCCTTCGACAAGGTTCTCTGCGAAAGACTCATGGCTAAAGTGGAAGCACATGGAATACAAGGCAACTACTCCCGAAGGATACGAAACTGGCTCACTGGTCGCACTCAACGAGTGGTGCACTCACGATCAAGGAAATGATTCAACGCTTGTAACATCAGGAGTACCTCAAAGGAATGTTTTAGGCCTGCACTTCTATCATCTACATCGACGACCTTGATGTTGAAATCATCAGTAAAATCAACAAATTCGCCGATGACACGAAACTCTGTCACAGAGCATTCACCGAAAGGGACAGAGTAACTATCCAATCAGACCTCAACCGTCTTCTACAATGGACCGAAACTTGGCAAATGAGCTTCAACATAGATAAATATTCAGTAATGCAAATAATCGGCATTTCCAACACACGATGAATGACATACCAATTGAAGCAGTCCACCAACAAAGAAATCTAGGTGTCATTATCACTGAAAATCTCAAACTAGACAAACAAGTTGAAAAAGCGTCAAAAATGCGAGCAGGATTCGTGGTTTCATTGCACTTAACTTTGAATACAAGTCAAAGAACATAATATTACCGCTCTATAAAGCGCTAGCCCGGCCTCATTTGGAATATGCAGTGCAACTCTGGTCTCATACCCTACGAAGAGATGTTAATAAAATTGAACAAATTCAGCGTAAAGCCACTAAGATGATTCCAGAACTCCACAATCTCAGCTACAAAAGACGAGTTCAACACGTTGAACTTATCTCCTTAGAACAAACAAGACTGCTAGGACAACTTATTGAAACCTATAAGTATCTCAACGGTCTTAACGATGTTCCCTGGAAGGGCTTTTAGAAAAAAGACGGTATTATGTGAACCAAAAATAACGGCCAAAAACTATTACTGAGAAACTTCAAGGCATCCCAAGCTATGAACTTCTTTCCCGTTGAAATTGCCGCAATTTGAAACCAGCTGCCGGAAAACATGGTTTCTGCTGGCACTGTGAACACATTCAACAATCGTCTCGACAAGTATTGGATCACGAACCCCCCCCCCTCCCCCCAGTATTATAACGTACTGATTCTATGTTTCTAACTCCCAAGGCCAGTGCATGATTGAGGTGAATGTGCGTGACTAAAATGCCTGTGCGGGAGTGAAGTGCATGTACGTGACTGAATTGACTTACGGGATTATGATGCACGTGCGTGATTGATGCCATTACTTTAGACGGCATGGGACTTGGGTATCAACCCAAGAATGGGCCAAAGTGCTCGTTTCTATTGCCTTATTTTATTCTTAATATAAGGTGCTCTTACAGGAAGATATTCCCATTTTATTGAACAAGCTTCGTTATGACTGGATCGCCTGACGCTACAATCAGGTTGCTTTCATTCAAAGCGAGTAAGAGGAAAAGTTTCGTAAAGTTGCTGTTGTTTGAACTCAAGGTCAACATATTAGTTGTGAACCTGAACAACTACGGTCAGCAGGCAGGTATGACCTCGTCCTGTCAAGGTGAGGACAACGCGACAAGGATATGTGTTTGCAGCGTCAGTGACTGTGAAGCCGTGAGGGAGGGTAGTGGATTTCTTTTGCGCTCCTCCTGTTCACTGGAGACCGACGTTTAGGAACCATAACAGTGTCTCTTTTTTATGTTGTTGACACCAAGTTTTAGACAAAATTTTCCTTCAGCTGAATATGCATGGCGCACAATTGTGCTTGTTTTTGTATGACTGTTTAGGGGGTGTAGTATAAGTCCTGCGTACAGAATACGAAAATGTTCATATAGATACAAATTCACAAATAATTTACAGTTGTCCGCATGGTATATCACTAGAATATGAAGCTTAGAAGCACAATGTAATAAAAAGAGTCATTTTGGCCCATTTGAAGGCGTCCAAAAGCTCGCGTGGCCGTTATGACAATAATTATGCTGATGAAAGGAGTAAACAGTCTACGGAATATAGTCTTCAGAATTAAGTATCTCATCCAAAATATGTACATTAATAAATGTACAGATCTCTCTTTAGTTGATGAAAAACTTACAGTGCATGTGAAATATGTTCTTCATCTTCAGCTGAACAAAGTCTGCTATTGCTCAGTGTGAGCATGAAGGAATAAATAGGACCACGTGAGTGTAGGAATAAGCAGGACCAGGTGAGTGAAGGAATAAGTAGAACCACGTAGTGAAGGAATAAGTAGGACCACGTGAGTGAAGGAATAAGTAGGACCACGTGAGTGAAGGAATAAGTAGGACCACGCGAGTGAAGGAATAAGTAGGACCACGTGAGTGAAGGGATAAGTAGAGCCACCTGAGTACATGTGTTTTGTATTAAGAGACATGGAATATGAGGTGGATTGCATCTGTCATTGGTGCTAGAGGTGCGTGCTGAGCTGGTTACTCATCGTAATATGGAACTTGGTAATCTTGTATAACTTGTTCACTTGTTCTATAATGTATGACACTATAGCATAGTATGACTATAGCGTATTACAATGGGACTATGTCATTTTATGACTATTTAGATCTATGCTTAGACACATGTACAGTCTAAAGATATATTTGCATGGAACACACTAATAAATAACAGGTCTCGTGTTAAAAAATTGTCTCTCCGACACAAACTCTCATGAAAGGCATACGTGTGGATGATTAGGTGTAGATCATTCCCTGATGGGGCAACTAAAGGTCTGATGCAGGTCAGACTTTGACTTCATCTTAATTGGAGTCTCTTTAATGGTTATTAATTTACGATGCAACACTTTTTATGTATTATAGCTAAACAAATTCATAAGTATTACAGACAGCTTAGAAAACTGGACGCTAATTATGGCGAGTACCACGACACAGCTAGTTCTGTTCTGAGCTCAGCCTGAGGTCGTGCAGTGACAATGCCTCTGAACACCGACGGCATTAAGTATGCTTCAGTAATGTGGCCTCATCACAGACGGCGACGCACGTCAGTATCACAGCTCATGGAAATGTCAGTATCATGTTTTATAACCAGATATGAGTATTGGTTATAGTAACAGAATGAGTCACAGTAGCAGTATGAGTCACAGTAGCAGTATGAGTCACAGTAGCAGTATGAGTCACAGTAGCAGTATGAGTCACAGTAGCAGTATGAGTCCCAGTAGCAGTATGAGTCACAGTAGCAGTATGAGTCACAGTAGCAGTATGAGTCACAGTAGCAGTATGAGTCACAGTAGCAGTATGAGTCACAGTAGCAGTATGAGTCACAGTAGCAGTATGAGTCACAGTAGCAGTATGAGTCACAGTAGCAGTATGAGTCCCAGTAGCAGTATGAGTCACAGTATCAGTCATTGTACTGATCGTTACTTAGTACACTTGATGCACTCGTCTACACAGAGTGAGTGAGTGAGTGTCAAAGCATTGCTTCACTAACTCCGCGTTGTGAAGATTGGGCCACTAATTGTACTGACATTTTCATTTTGAGTCATGATGGAAAATGAATGCATGAATATTCTTTTAGGTATAATTTGTTGAAAAAAATTGAATATACATTTTATGTTTAATAGGCAACATTGAGTACAGTTGCCCTAACAAGAGTTTGATATCTCAGGCAATTAACATTTACTTTGTATAAAAAGTAATACACATCGTGATTTAATTTGAAATAGACAGTAACAGCAATAACTGACTTCTAATTAAAATCAACAGCATGATGCACAGAAAGTGTTTTTTCGCACAGTTGAAGAAAACAGATAACATGTCCTCAGTTCAAATTATATTTTGAGGTGATCCAATAGAAGAGAGTTATCTGAGTTACCGATGATGTAATTTGCTGCCCCCAATATTCGTGTTATTGAACAGCACCAGCGATAAAATTAATTTAAGTGATAGGAGACGAGAAAATACCTTCAAGAATAAAATTCTAAAACATACAGCTAGCTTGCAGCTTGGCATACATATATCGTTATAGGCATTTCTGCATATTACCTACCTGTGCACTTCAATACCTTGTAACTGCAGCTAGTAAGCCCTTCTGCAGACAATGTTTACGTTTATAACTGCAGTTAAAAATAAACAAAGAAACAGATTGCATCCTAACGTTTTCGATGATATAATTAAAATATATATAGGCTCATCATAGTAACAACTCAATATACTGTAAAGATCTTGCAATGATAGATATAATGTTAAAATACTTTAAATGATGCCCTTTACGGCAGTGAACCTAGCACCAGTAACGTTGAAATAAATAATTCTTTAGTACTTCACTAGAAGACTCTCATAAAGAAATTGAGGTGAATATTTTGGTGTTAGATAAAATAGATGTTAAATTAGAGGAACATTTTTTTACTTATCAAATTAGGAAATTTTAAGTATGTTTTGTTATAATACAGGGTGCACCAACATAACTTCCTTTATTTTAGAGCAAAGCACCTTGAAAATAAATTTATGTTGCTGGACTCTGTAGATAGGAAAATGGGCATGTGGCCTGTTTTTAGCCTTTTTCAGTCAAGATTTGGCCATAAAGAGCACTCTGGATCTGGTAACCCAGCGATGTGGGCCACCAAAATTTGTGAAATTCTTCAAAGATGAACTTTGTTTCGATGTTGAAATTTTACTGAGCGAAGAAACCCACAGTTATTACATCTAGCGAATGCCTCACTCTGCACGCCTCACTCTGCACGTCTCACTCTGCACGCCTCACTCTGCACGCCTCACTCTGTAAGCGTTACTCATATTTTTCCTCGTAATTTGAGTTTATTTACCATTCTCATAAGCGCAAATTCCGTCTATAAGCTTTTTAGGTTTTATTTTAGTCGAGTATTTTGCTGTGTCATCATTAATTTTAGCTTTGTATAAATAGGTGACCTTGAGTGACACCTGTCTATATCACTTACGTAATTACGAATCCTTTCATTAATTGACGTGTGCTAAAATATTTAATTTGATATTACCCCATTAGACAATAATTGCAATTTGTCGATTATCCAAATACATCGCTATTCAATTTTTGATTCATCAATATTATTGCGAGGATCATGGTAGCAAATTGTGGCTAGAATAGAATAGAATAGAATGAGGCTATAGGAACGAACCTTCTGGCCCATTCTTGGGTCAGATAATTACTTCGATAATTATTCGGTTGTTTTACCCAAGTCCCATGCCGTATTTCTAGCCGCGTCAACCATGTCGGCAGCGGGATTCGAACCCGGGTCTTCCCTCTCGAAAGCAGATTCGCTCACCAGTCGACCAAGCTGGTGATATTTCCTTTTTGTTTGGGCATTTCCAGACGCAGAGAACTGGTCACAGAGTACTGGTCAGCTCATGGGGTTGAAAACTTTACACATACCAGTACCTCCTGTACTCCTGTTGTTGGTGTACCAGTACCTCCTGTACTCCTGTTGTTGGTGTACCAGTACCTCCTGTACTCCTGTTGTTGGTGTACCAGTACCTTCTGTTTCTTGGCAATCAGTTGACACCTTCAGGCCCATACCTATGATTGAAAGAAATGTGTGGCATGCTCAAAAATTTATAGATTCATAGTGGCACTCCCTTACATTTATCGAACTGGTACAAATTTTGGGCAGCTAAGCAGCGCAGGAACTCAATTTTAGGAAGTGCTTTACTTTTTGTACTATCAAGCGTTGAACATGACCTCTTCAGAGGCATGAAATGTGTACCACCACACTTGAAAGCGTTAAGTTTCTGTCTAATCCTTTGTTAGGTTCCTTATAAAGCCTTGGTTAAATTTCTGGTTGGTTGCTAGTGACAGTATATTTTACTTGTTGCACGTCACTTAAACATTTTCTACTGTCATATTTATTTTTTGTCTCAGTCTTTTTCATGTTCAATTTCTAGTTGATTTAGAAAGCAATATTGGTAATTATTTCTTCGTACTCATTGTTGAAAAATAATGTTAAACTGTTCTGCTGGCTCCACTGTGTACAACACTACTAATGGAACAATTTTGACGTGCTACACCTAGTTTAATGACTAATGCTATGGTAATAGTTACTGTTAGAGTAACTATTGCTAGGTTGTAATGCTAGGGTAGTAGTTACTGCTAGGGTAATAGTTAGCTCTGGAACTCACACATGTTATTGTCAGATACATTTTTAATAATATTTTTAAACCCTAGTTCAGTCTCAATAGAATTTATCAAAATCGACAACATCTCTACTTCATTGGGAACTCAATGGCTTGTTAGCATCAATTTCCCCAAGAAAAAGTGAAACAGTCATACGCTCTGTGAGACTCCCTTGAACATCTCACAGATGCAGATTATGCCTAGTGCAAGAACACAGCATTTATGCCTCAGAGAACAACACTATACTTCAGTACCATTCAAATTCAATTTAAACTGTCATAAAAGAGAGATTCCTGAGCGCGGAACAGGAGAAGGGAAGCACAAAACAAAGATGCGCGTTGGTCTCACGTTACTTCGCTCTAACAAATTGGAGCGCATTTATCCGTCCAGTTTTCTAGAGAAAAGTGGCTCCACACAACAACAGCCAATGGAGTGCTGCTCGAGCAATTAAAGCAACGTGGCTAGCTGCTCTGCTCCAGCACGTTACAGCCACGTAAAATTCTCCACAATCATGAAAAAGATTCTCTAGAATCAATTAGGGTGAGGGCCTGGCAAAAGAGCAGTAACCTGAGCGAGGTCATTACGGAGGACGGGACGAAAGGAAGGTGTTGACGATGGGGTGAAGTGCTGTTCAAGCGACTGTGGTTTTCCGTGCTACCACTGATCCACGTGTAACATTGACGATCTTGTGGTGACCGTTATAGTGGAAAACCACATTTGTATAGTACTGCTCTAAGATGAAATTATTCTCTAAAGCAAAAATTGTGAGAGTAGGATGTGGTTACCGCACATCCGTAAATTTTACGATGTTGATCGATTCACTACTTTTCAATTCGATTCACAACTCGCTTCTATGCTCGGTTCTAAAGAAATGGTCGGAATAATTGAACAGTGCAGTCAACAAAGTCTACGTGAATAACGGAATTAAACGCAGAAACAGATAAGAAACATTTATTTTATCTCATTTTGTCTTAATTGAATCTAAATAAAAAAAGAGATTTGTAGACAAATAAAATTTTTTGCCATGTGTTTGAGACCAGAATTGAATGGTTAAACTTGTATGGAAGTCAATGTTTACTTACAATTACGTGTATCAGCAGTGTGCCTTCCTTATGATGGAACAGGGTGGCAGATTAGGAAAAACAAAGAAAACCCATTCAAGGAAAAACGATTTCTTACTTTCAAAATCTATTTCCAATCACGTTTTTGACTTCAGTCCTGCCTATTTTAAAAAAAAAATCAAATTATGCAAACTTCGAGACAGCCATGTGGAAATGTTTCAACTTCAAGGAAGAAATACAGTGTTTAGTCGATGTAATTGTGAAGTAAAGGGCCAGAGACGACTGGAGATGTTACTAATATGTAAGACTGAATATTTTGTTAATATGAAACACAGAAGATCTCGGTTGCTTCAAAGAATGAAAGGGCTGTTCAAAAGCTTGAAGTCTTCTTCACGATTTCAAAACTTCAGAATGACCAGTTATTTCATTGGACATAGAATTATACAATTAGAAATCGAAATATGCGATTGGAATTGTAATTAAAATCAATTGTCTCGATTGTAATTAAGATAAAATCGAATTTAATTGAAATGGAATTCGATTCCGTTATTGAGTTTTTTAAGGTGAAACCAAATTGCTTAGCATTCTCGGTTGATGGAGCCGAAGCTTGCCCTGCCATGCTTGTGGTGTTCTTTGCACCTCTGAAAATGTAACTTTCTTTTCGATTTATCTATATTCTCATGCGCAGAAGAAAAACATAAATGATTTCTTTTAACTCAAATGCGAAGAAAACAGAAAAGTCAGATTTAACCATGAAACTTTTTCTCCAAGCCCGTTAAAATAATAAAATTCTTTTTTTGATATTTCATTTTACATGGAAACCAATGTTTCATTTAAATTAGCATTAGTATTTTACATGCTTTCAAGGGGATTCAAAATGTAACATTATTTTCTACAACATTCTTTATGAGTGAAAAATGAAGCATAGCCTGTCAGAACAGTCAATTGTGTGTTAGACTTCCGATTTCTGTCAATAAAGACGAGCACCTAGTAATGACGGACTGATTCATAGTCATGGCTCACTAGCACATAGTCATGACGGACTGGTTCATAGTCATGGCTCACTAGCACCTAGTAATGACGGACTGGTTCATAGTCATGGCTCACTAGCACATAGTAATGACGGACTGATTCATAGTCATGGCTCACTAGCACATAGTAATGACGGACTGGTTCATAGTCATGGCTCACTAGCACCTAGTAATGACGGACTGGTTCATAGTCATGGCTCACTAGCACCTAGTAATGACGGACTGGTTCATAGTCATGGCTCACTAGCACCTAGTAATGACGGACTGGTTCATAGTCATGGCTCACTAGCACCTAGTAATGACGGAGTGGTTCATAGTCATGGCTCACTAGCACCTAGTAATGACGGACTGGTTCATAGTCATGACGGACTGGTTCATAGTCATGACGGACTGGTTCATAGTCATGACGGACTGGTTCATAGTCATGACGGACTGGTTCATAGTCATGGCTCACTAGCGTATGGGCCCGGCATACTATCACAAGGGTACTACAGGCTGTATTTCAATGAAATAAGATTACACTGCACTTTGTATAGAAGCAATGAAATGCCTTATACTTTATTTAATTCTCGCACTTTGCTGCAATACAGTTAGAAAAATCTGCGTTTGGAGCAATTTCTTCATATATAAAGTAAAATGATAGGTAGAAAACAAAATGAGGTGCTTGCAACGCAAGGTATGTTCTTTCACTCATCAGTTGTGCGTCTTCAAGTAAATTTAACTCAAAATGTGTATTTGTACTCGTCAGATCATGTAGATCAATTATTCGTGTTTTTAGACCCGTACACTACATGTATAAATAATTTCGGAAAGTTTAATGAATGTGATCTGTTTACAGGCAATAATCTAAAGTATAAGTGATTTCACTAGACCATTTTCCTGAGCTGTGGAAGCTCATCTCTCCCTGTAAAACCTGAGACGTTAAGGGATGTGCTGTTGAAGTGACGAGTGAGGACACAGCTGAACAGCCACGGCAGCTCACCCCAGGAAATGTAGCTCAGAAGCAGCGCTGGCGTATGTCTCGCTCTGTGCCTCGCTGGTCAATTATCTTCCTTCCCTTTGCTTCCTCCGTAGCAAATATTGTTGCGTGCAGTCTCCAAGTTTTTTTTGCCTAATTTAATAGCTCTTTTGGCTAACCAAAAGACCTATGATTTCAGTTTGAGGATCAAAATGTTTTTAAGATGAATTGAGAGGTAACGGATTTATGGTTAATAATACACTTGTATTGCATGAACGTCACAAGCACACGGGTTTTGCAGTGGCAATTCCCATTAACTTCTGCTTTTTCATCATTGAGCATTTTTGCTAATAAATGAATGTAAGAACGGAATCTCATTTTTTAGTGACACATCTGTCTTAGACAGCTCACTGGCCTGGTGAGGATCACTGAAAAGTTATGATGAAAATTGTCATTATGAAGTCATAATAGTTATAGTAAAGTCATAATTGTTGTGATAACGCCATAATTACGACTGCCATTAAATCCATAAAATAAATAGAAGCCTATCTGATTCAGTCAAGAGTCTGCTGCTGTTGCTGTATTTTGGAACTTCAAACATTCTAGGGACTCAGAGAAGGATTTTTTTTGTCAGGACATGAACGCAACACAATTACCTAATTTTGATCTATCCTTATTAGTCATAGGAACATGACTCCACATTGTTGTTATTGCCTTTTCGGTTCAAATATTTGTGGAAGAAGGGAATAGACTAATTGTATTACATAAACTTCACATATACCTCGTCCTCTTTTTGATTGGTGTTATGGCCCCTTTTGTATCATTAATACTATTATTGTAGCAATAATGATACAAACCACTATAAACAATGTAAAATGATCTTTTTACGTTGGTATTTTACATGCCAATGTAGTATTATTGTCAATGTTTTAACACCGTCCTCTTCAACCAACGCTTTAATTTCTAATAAAGTTTGTTAGCAATAGTCCCATTTGCAGTCGTCCCTGTAAACACAAAAGAAGTTCAAGTGAACACTTCAAATAGATGTCATATTGCTACCAAAATAAATGCCAGCAAATTTGATGGTCCTTACGAGTACTAGTCATCAGCACGGCTCCAGGAATCGACCAGTCAGCGTTATAATTTTGTGCTGTTTCCGATCAAAATACAGGAGGCGTCAGCAAAAATTTACTCAAGTAAAGTATATGTAAAGAATAACGTGAAATTAAACACATTTGTACATGGAATGAAGCCATAGGAAGTAGAACATTTTGAAATATGAGAGGGAAGAAAGAAATACGCAATTACGCGAGTAAGTCATTAATCACAAATTGTGAAACTATGTTAACTGAAGTAAAATAAAGAACTGAGCAGAGGCTGAGGGGAGAAGAACCAAAAAGATGGAAGTTTTGGCTTCATGAAGGTGATTATTCATGGCAAGACCGCGAGATGAATGGGGACTGAAAAGATTGTCAATAGAGACAGACGGAGTGAGTAAATGCTGGTACGAAGTCGGGAAATTAATAAATAAAAGGTGAAAGATACCAGACGAGGGGATGGCAGCAAAGTCACGCAGCTTTGAGTGGTTCATGAAGGGAAGTAAATGGAGATGTGCTAAAGAAAGAAATTTGTGTCCCTTCACTCGTCTACACTTGCAAGACAAACTCGTACGCACATGAATGGGACCGTGGGCAGATGATTATCTAGCACGCTTGTTGTTAACTGAAGGAGCGAGTTTATGTCCTTTATTGCTATCCTACAACTTTACTCGTGGGTGCTGATATTTATTGTGATAAATTTGTTCAAGAACTTCAACCATATTGTGTGCATTAATTATCTTAATAACAAATTGAGGCGTGTCTGTACAAGCATGACAATATTTTCCTTGTCAGTTCAAAAACTATCTAAAATATTTTCGGGTCCACCTAGCACTCTTACTCTTTCCATCAAGATTATTAGTTTTATCTGCACAGTGAGCACAGAGCGTGATGTTATTGGTGCTGTTGGAAGTGTGAGAAAAAGAGATTGGTGTGTGAAGTTCTTTTTTCATGCTGATTTATGTAAACCTAAAAATTCTTTGACGTTCTCAAGTTGAACTCTGTGATATTTTGAACTCCACATCGAGGAAGTTTTCGCGTCAATAGAAGTGGCAAAACAATCAAAATTTAATGTTAATTCAGGCTCTACTAAGTACACAACTACTGCGTGATTCCCACGACAGCAGTCACCGCTGCTGTGAGACTTCGGTTTGTGGGACAGAAAACACAGTTGACAGTAGCGGTGGGCCGTAACGCCAGGCTGGAGTGTGGTCTGGAGGCTTCTATGGACTACAAGGTGATTTGCTAGCATTTTCAAGCGTAGTTTTAGAATTTTTTGTCAATTTTACTATTAGCAGCTTTTTAGTATATGTACTTTTAGAAATTTTTGTTAATTGTGCCACTAGCACCTTGTCTTAACTATGGTTTTAGAAGCTTTCTGTTGATTGTAGTTTCAGAAGCTTTTTAAATTACTCTATTATACACTTTTACTAATTAGGCCATTAGTAGCTCTTTGTCAATCGTGCTGCTAAAAGTTATTTTAATTGCATTATTAGGCGCTCATGCAAGCCTTTTAAAAATCAGGCTTCAAAAATACCATTCTGTAATTGTTTCACTTCAATTGTAATCAACAAGTCTAGAAGTGTTATTTGAATAATCAAATGAAGAGCTTTTGATTGTTCTCCAAAAACAATGGGCACGCGATTCACAACGAACCTTTCGTTCTTGGACATGTCCAAATTCTCCATCAGTTTTGAAATGTTACTTTCTCTCTTATCAGGATTTTGCTGGGGGATGACTCTGAGTACATATAGGTATTAATAAGATAAACTCAGTTCACTGGGACGTATTTTATACGTATAGAGATCTCTTTCGCCTTTTACATTTGAGTATATTAAAAAAAATTGTATTACACCATGTAATGTGAATGCTAAATAACTACTTAAAATATTGCCTTAAAAAGATTTGAAATTTTTCTCAGTAGCCGTGTAAATATATATATATATATATATATATATATATATATATATATATATATATACTGTATATATATATATATATATATATATATATATATATATATATCTCTTGATCAAGCCTCAGTATGTAACGAACAGCTGCATCTGAGCTCAGTTTAACAGGTGTTCAGTCTCGTGGGTTCATTGCTTCTTTCTTAATCTAGTCGTTGCAGATTTTATTCTTTACCATTTTAGCCGACATTGACTACCATATCCTGATGAGAACTCCAATAGTATATCATTTATATCATAATCGTGTACTCACCTCCAGATGGCGTGGATTCACAAAGGTCCTGTCCGCTGCGCTGTTTTGGCCACCGGCGCACTGGTGGTCACTAAAAATCCACGCATTTCTGCGTCACGTGAAGGACCAACTTTCGTGCTGAGCATCGACAACGTCTCTGAGATGGACAGCGGCGACTACCTCTGTCAACTCAACACCAAACCTACCCTCACTCACACCCTCGTGCTTGACGTGGTCGGTGAGTTGTGGTGGTGGCTGTGGTGGTGGCTGCGGTGGTGGATGTGGTGGTGGCTGTGGTGGTGGCTGTGGTGGTGGCTGTGGTGGTGGGTATAATAGCGGTTAATGTTGTTGAGTGTGAAGGGACGGTCTTACATAGATATTGTCAACGAAACTCAATTATTTGTTGATGGCATTCATCAGTATGACCTGTGGTCCTGTCCACCGATTGTCTGTGCGGTGATGAATTAAGATACACGAAGCCACTGCTTGTTTTTCTAGGAATTAAGAGTTTTTTGTTGGCTCACTCTTTTTTTGATTTTTTTTGTGTCATTTGTTGAGTGCAAGGGGTTAGAGAAAACGTAGTTTTGCTGGACTAAAGTGGAGAAGTTGTAATCCTGTATGTTGTCGCCATACAAGATTTCAGTCATTCCAAAATATCAATCAATTCCTAAATTTTACTGACAAGCACGTGAACAAGAAGACAAGCGCTGGAATCCAGTAACAAAATTTGTCTTCTTACGACTGTGCCCAGCCGCACTCAACAATACTGTCGCCATTGAGGATTTCAAAATTCTGCCTACTACGCAAGGCAGGGTTTTGGTATTTCACAGAGCGTAGTTTATAAGGTGTAAAAAAGAGTGCTTTCTTTGGCCACCTCAAGAAATCCCTTCGTTTTCTCGTTCGTTGGTCGGCAATCGCCCGCGTTTATCTCGAGGCACAGTCGCCGGGTGGCGGTCGCTAAAAGTAGCAGCGAAGGCTAGGAAAAGAACAAGGGCAGTTTTTGGAAGGGAAACAAGAAAGCCTTGGCCACGCAAGTGGTTCACACTTTAATATCGAGATTTTTTGCGCTTAGATTGCTGTTTTTGAGAGTCTTACGAGGACATGTGAAGAGCTTGGATGAACAATGTTGGAAAATATTTTGTCATACACGTAGTTGTTAGTTTTTTTAAAAGCTTTGGGACCAATCAGACCCTACTACAGCATCCACCTGCCCTGATTGTTTTGATGAAGGTCTAATATTAACATAGCAATTTCATTTTTTTCTTAAATACAAGTTGTTACTGCAGTTCGGAATTTTTTTTCTACACCATGAGAGGTAAAACTTAAATCGTAATAACGTGATATTGAGCTCTTTAAAAAATTGCTGATTGAAGGTAGTTATCATCGTAAAAATGGTACTTATATATATGTATGAAAATACTTGAATCACTGGTTGAAGAAAGTCAGTTTCAAAACACATAAAATATTTTAATGCACGTCACACACGCCCTTACATGCCATACATCTACTTCATAACTGTTGCTGTCATCTATATTTATTGAATTTAAGTTCTTTTCTCTCAATTTAGACGTCAGCCACTACATCTGAAGTGTCTGTTTGTGACGACGAAGAACAACATTCATAATGGACTTGCCTAGCACCAGCAGTCAAAGTTCAGTTACGAATAGCCCAATGCTCGAGCCATACTGCATGTACAACACCACTCGACTTCGATCAATCGTGGAAAAACAAGAATACTGCATACTGACCAACATACTGACCAACATACTGACCAACATACTGACCGACATACTGACCAACATACTGACCAACATACTGACCAACATACTGACCAGCATACTGACCGAGGTTCATCCACTCAAGTGCACATGATCACTGCCGCAGTACCGCCCGTAATCGTGGACGGCAACAGCAGCCGTGACGTGACTGCTGACGAAGGCAAGGACGTTACGTTGACGTGCGACGCCCGTGGCCGTCCTACGCCTTCCATCCGCTGGGTGCGGGAGGACGGAGGCAAGATCCCCAGCGGGGGGACGGAGGCAGGTGAGATAGGAGGCAAGATCCCCAGCGGGGGGACGGAGGCAGGTGAGATAGGAGGCAAGATCCCCAGCGGGGGGACGGAGGCAGGTGAGATAGGAGGCAAGATCCCCAGCGGGGGGACGGAGGCAGGTGAGGGGGTGCCCTCAAAGGGGTCATACAAAAGCTTGCAAATGGGTTTCATTTTCTCTGTTTTTATTAAAGCTTGTTCGAAAAATTTGAAACGAGCAGCCGACAGTTTAGTGAACTCAGGCTGCTGTCCAGCAGTCACAGGGCAGTAACTTTAAACATTGATTACTGCGTGAAAATTAATTTGTCTCCCACACAATAAAGTCGTCGCTGGTCTGTTAAGTCTTCAGTAGTGGTGCAGTTGTCTGTTGCGGTAGTGTTTGTTGTAACTGTACATGAAACTGCAGACTAATGCGTGTTCTCACAACACAACTTCACACTTCTCAACTGATGACTGCACTGAGTGTAGAGTAAGAACAACCACTAAATGTCTGCTGTTCCTCATCTCCTCACAGACGAGTGGGTGGGCCCAAAACTGCGTCTGGGTCCCCTGCAACGGAGTGCCGCCGGGGCCTTCCTGTGCATCGCAAGTAACGGAGTGCCTCCCACCGTGAGCAAGAGGGTTCTGCTCAGCGTGAACTGTGAGTGCAGTAGTACCACCATCACGGGGTCCTGCTCAGCGTGAACTGTGAGTGCAGTAGTACCACCATCACAGGGTCCTGCTCAGCGTGAACTGTGAGTGCAGTAGTACCACCATCACAGGGTCCTGCTCAGCGTGAACTGTGAGTGCAGTAGTACCACCATCACGGGGTCCTGCTCAGCGTGAACTGTGAGTGTAGAAGTTCTAGCGAGGAGATTTTCTATTGTAGAAATTGTGACCAATTGAATGTTTAAAAATAATTTTCTTCAAAAATACTTATTTACTACCGACATTGTTGTATGTCAGTCGTTGGCATACTGGTTTTTTGCTCAATGAAGCATTTGTTTTGAAACGACAAAATTTCAGTGTATCTTACTTACTGTCTATTCTTCAACGCACAGCAGCTTTTCTGCATACATTTCACAGTTTTAAGTTGAAACCGTGAGCTGTAGTTGGATTTAATACCAGAACAAGTTTTAATGAAGTACTTGGTTTCGTCATCCGTTGCGTAAACAATATTTACTGTTTTGTCACTCAGTTGCCCTAGCAATTGAGGAACCACTCCCCATCTTTGGGGAGAAGAGTTGGTGTCCCACATGGAGGGGATGCTGATTTAACATGCACGTACTCTGGCTTCCCAACTCCCACAATGACGTGGTAGAATAGAATAGAATAGAATAAGGCAATAGGAACGAGCCGTTTGGCCCATTCTTGGTTCAATACCAAAGTCCCATGCCGTGGTACGCTCCTTCTGGCAGCCCTGTCACAAAGTCCAGCCAGACACAGAGCAGGCTTCAGATGCTGGAGGTGAGGCTCTGTGTGTTCAGGTCGACATTATGTCTCTGAATAGTTATTTATAATATTCTTACTCTGACATAGCTGTTAGTCATGGTAGAGTTAGGAGGCTGGAAACATTTAAAATGTAATAGACATTCAATTGCTAATTTTGTTCCTATAATATTTTTAATGACGGGATGAAATACATATACTAAATAGAAACAATGATTGAGTTGGTATTCTTGGACACTTTCAAACAGAAATGGTCTTGAGTTCGTTTGTGACCAACACTACAATTTAAATTTGTTGGTAATAATTTGCTTCACAGAAATTCTTTTAGAAACAAACATGGACTTTACAGTTGAAGATGAACTATCACTGGAAAAAAATAATATGATCTTGGCATCCCTTAATTTTTGTGGAAACGCGTCACCCGATTAGGGTGCTATGGCAGTATCGTTTTCAGCCGCTGTAGAGCTTTAAAAAGTTTGTGTAGTGCCCTGCCACATGAGGACCTCCAGCAAAGCTGAGCATTAAAAGTTTGAACAAGTTTTTCTGAGAATTCTAAATGTGTTATTGAACTCTGCTTCTCTACCCGTCCAGACACTTCCGCTGGTGCCAACACCATGATAAATGCATGATTTATTTTGCCAATACATGATAAATCCATGATTTATCTTGCCAACACATGATAAATGCATGATTTATATGGCCTGCACTATGATAAATGCATGATTTATCTAGCCAGCACCATGATAAATGCATTATTTATCTTGCCAGCACCATGATATATCCATGATTTATCTTGCCAACACTATGATAAATGCATGATTTATCTTTCCAACACGCTAGTATATACAGGATTTATCTTACTCATCCGATCGTCTACTATGATCCTAAGAAGATAAGTTATCAAAAAATAGCTTCCTGAAAAGGAACTCACGTGTTCTTATACACGACCCTGCAATACTTGTTAGAAACCTGCGTGATGCAGGCGTGTATAAGCTGTACGTTACCTCCTGCAGTTGTTGGTCAGTGATGTTCAGTTGCCTCTCAGAGTCCTGAACATTTTAGTCATTGCCATCGTCCGCAGAAAAGATGTTGGAGAAGCTTCTTGAGTGTTGATAAAATTATGTACAGTTCTTGTGGAATTTTTGAGGCTTTGCTCATATTTGGGACGTTGATAACTATTTTATATCATGTACTAAGAGGTAACACTTTTTGCACAACTGTAGGTTAAACTCTTCACAGTTCGTTGAGCTTAACTCAAATTTACGGACCTTTTTACAGTGCATTGACTGTAATAACTGTGTCCTTTGCTGTGCACTTTGCTGTACACTTTACAATACACTTTACTGTAGACTTTACTGTACACTTTACTGAACACTTTACTGTACACTTTACTGTACACTTTGCTGTACATCTTACTGTATACTTTGCTGTACATTTTGCTCTTTACTGTGCAGTGCACTTTGCTACACAATATGCTGTACAGTTTAGAGTTCACTGTTCGAGACTGTGGTGAGCATATGTATGTACAGTGTGCGGTCATCACAGCACCAAGTGCTGCTGCAGTGTCTACACATGCTGGCACCTCAAAACTTCACACATTTTGTGCCCTTCATCTGTGTTCCTAAGAGACAAACCAGTTCTTTGTGTTGTAAAATGTACTAAGATATGCGTGATAAATTAGAGTAATTCCCTGCCTACATTGCCTACTTATACAGAGGGTGCAGCCCTCTATCACTGAAGGGCGTCAGTCTTGCTGAAATACATATAGCAATGCAATAATTTAGTGCCCTTCACTACCACCAGTCACACAGGGGGCGTAGTTCCCTGTCACTGAAGGGCATCATGTGGGCGACTACGGCCGCTACAAGTGCGAGGTGCGCAACAACAGAGGCAGGAACTCCGTCACCTTCTTGCTATTCGGTGAGTGACAACAGAGGCAGGAACTCCGTCACCTTCTTGCTATTCGGTGAGTGACAACAGAGGCAGGAACTCCGTCACCTTCTTGCTATTCGGTGAGTAACAACAGAGGCAGGAACTCCGTCACCTTCTTGCTATTCGGTGAGTGACAACAGAGGCAGGAACTCCGTCACCTTCTTGCTATTCGGTGAGTGACGAGAGCTCACTTCTCTCTAGCGTTGCTAAATGTTATGAATTATTATTATTCTCTCATTCATATAATTTTCCATTGTTAGTTGTTCATTCTTTGAGTAAAGTCTATAGCCTATGTCCGTGTGAAATATTCTTACTTGAGACCAACACGTTATTTCTTGCTTGATGTCTATTGACAGCGTGTAGGAGGGCAGTTCAAAACAGATCCACTAATATTTCATTGAAAAAACTTTTTTATCGAACAGACAACCGTGGTTTGTACTCTGCAAATAATTTTGTGTGGCACCAAACACGAATAGCATTTCACGTACTCGCAAGTTTTTTTAGTTTGATTTTGTTCCTTCGTAGAACTTGCCACAACTATGACGAGCACAAGCACACGGAGGAACTCCCTAGACTCGCTGGTGTGGAGGCTCACTACTCTCACATCCCTCCTTGTACTCTGGTTAGTTGTCGTCCTAGCATCTCCTCGTGGGTAGTCCAATAATTAATTATAGCATAACTAAAGACTTGATATTATGATATTAAAATGAGATTATGATCTTGTGCGTCTTCATGGCACATCCACAGGCAACCACAGGCCCGTGCTGACGCATGTTATGGACGCTTTATTTTGACAGATAACTAAACATTTCTTAAATTCAATTTTAGAGTTGTGTTTAGGAAGAACCGAAACGATAACTTAGAGTTAGCTTCAGAAAAGTATGATACGTTGATGCTGATAGATAGGTAGACAAGTAAATATGTACATGTAGACATGTAAACAGCTAGACAGGTGGATGTGTAGTATACATACAGATATGTAGATAAGCAGACAGATACACATGTAGACAGGCAGGCATGTAGACAAGTAGACAGACATGTAGACAGGTAAACAGGTAAAGAGGTAGACAGATACACATGTAGACAAGCATGCAGGTAAATTGGTAGACATGTAAACAGGTTGACAGGCAGACAGACAAACAGAAAAATAGGCAAGGAGTAAGATAAGTAGACATGTAGACAGGTAGGCAGGCAGGCAAACAGACTGATAGACATAAAGGCAGGTAAATAGGTAGACAGGCAGACATTTAGACAGATAAACAGGTAGACATGTAGACAGGTAAACATGTAGATATGTAGACAGGTAAACAGGTACACAGGTAAACTTGAGCGGTAGTTTCAGTTTTAATTTAATGATCGCACATTAAACAAAATTTGCGTATTATTTTCACACGAATATTTTTCATTTTGATTGGCTGTCCGTGCAGCTCAAGTTGCTCGTGGTGGAGGCAAGCAAACTCTCACTCGGACATCAGCTTCCACGCAGCCCCGCACCCGCACCCACACCTGCACCCGCACCCGCACCTGCACCCATTCCCGCACCCGCACCTGAACCCGCACC
>VCRD01001174.1:120272-132800 GCA_006783055.1 Trinorchestia longiramus | reverse complement strand
GCATTCGTACCTGCACCCGCACCCGCACTTGCACCTGCACCCGCACCCGCACCCGCACCCGCACCTGCACCCGCACTCGCACCCGCACCTGCACCCGCCACGTCCTACCCAGTAGGTTTGACAGTACATCCATCTCGCGGGTGTGTAGTGAGTGTGTGTTGTTTGTGTGTGTTTGTGTAGTGAGTGTGTGTTGTGAATGTGTGTGTTTGTGTAGTGAGTGTATGCCGATCAAAAAATCGATAAAAACTATTGATTTTTCTTAATATAAAGGGTGCAGCAACATAACTGTCTTTTTTTCAAAGTAGTTTGAAATAAGGAAGTTATGTTACTGCACCCTGTATAATCAGTAATCTTTGCTATGTTAAAAGTTTTCAAATATCTATGAAATGTTCTTGCGTAAATGATATTGTAATTCAGTAGTTTTCTTCCTGTTCCTGATACCAAACAGTGAGCGTTAAGTTTTGTCTGTTTTCAGGAACAGCTCTGTTTTCTTCAGCAACAACTTGTCCCTATAGTATCTCCTCATGGATTCTCAGCGTCGGAATGTTCGTATATCTCCAGCGAGATCTACGCCGTACAACATAGCTTTTTGAATTTGAAACGCTGATTGAAGCCTCAGCGTTGAAATAACCCTTATCGGACTTGTGACTTTGGTCGAAAGCAAATTATTTTCCCTCATGCAACAAACAAGAAGATAGAAGATGGATTCGAGAAGATGAAACTGCAGCTTCTGTAACTGGGGAAGGTGCAACTCCAACGAAGCGTCTTTTTGATGGACAGCTATTTCCGTTAACATAAATAAGAACCAGCATATATTCAAGACATAAATAACAGATCCATTGAAAAAACAAAGCTCAAAATCCGTTCGCTATCTTGTCATTCAGTGTGGGACTTGTGGCTAAACTAAGTAAAACCATGGCGTTTAAGTGAACTGTTTACATCGTCTAGCACTGCTTGCTGCTGCAAGACTATCACTCTCACATGTAAGAGAGTGGCCTGTTAGTCTGCAGCCAGCCTGGACAAGCTCCATCGCTGACATGCATAGGCTTGGTCGCATTAAGTCTCGTTAACCTGCTTAGGTTCCCTTGAATAGCAAGAAGAACTTATTTCTTTAGTATTCATCTGCTGACACTGCTTTGCATCATTGACAATACACGTGTTGAAGACATAAAAAATACAATTCAGCATCTTCCCATGCCCGAAAAAAGAGAAACGCATCGTTCGTCTCCCTTGCTTTTCTGTAGGAAGTGACTGACAGCCAAGAAGAGTGACAATTTGACTCTCCACATTATGCCGTTGACCTCTTCCCTGACAGCCAGACCCTTGAACTGCGATGGCTACACATGGGACAAGATCCTTGTTGATCGTGTTCACACTCAATAGGTCGTCTGCACTACTCTTCAACGTATTTATTTATTTATCAATCCATTACATTCTTGTACACTCTGTAACACTCCACCCATAATGCCTAGAGACATGTCAGTACAACTTGCTCCCCTGTCTCGTTCTATCGTTCTATATGTGGTTCATATATACCTTAAATAAAACAATAATTCTTGTACTATATACAGGATGTTTCAACAGTACGGAACCTCAGAAGATAGACGTATGACTCAAAAAGTTTCGATCGTAGGAAAAAGACGAATGCACCTTTGTACAGAAATTAAAAACTGCTCTATTTAGATTAAAACGCCTATTTGCGAAGACTATTTCCTTCAGATTCTCCACTTTAGGTCTTAAACATTTATGTGCTCTTATGACCAGTCTATATTTGACTTTGGTACATACAAAAACAAATACTGTGATCGAATCATCAATTAATAACATTTGTTTTATTTGCGCTCCCTGGTTTGAAAATGCGCACAGGATTCAAAAGACTTTAATTAGGATCCAAAAAACTATTTTTCTGCTGCAGAATATAATTTAATGGCCGTAACATGTCCTACTTCCATCCCGTTGACGTAACTTAGATACAAATAAGTTTGGCTGTAACTTGTATGCCAGTCGTGAATATGTCGTGACTTAAGAGGCGCAGGTCAATTTGCTCAATTTTTGTTGTACGTAACGCAGAGTTCTGTTCCCACAACAGCAGTTCAGAGAGACAAGTTAGGAAATGAGTGCTACATCTGAAATGCACTTCCATCGATGTACAAGGATTTTGAACTCATATTCTCTTAATGCAGTCAATGGGTCAGAGGCCCAAAAAGAAGCCTGAAGCTCAGGGAGTAGTTTTTAGTGCGGATTATTCGTGTAAAATAAATAAGTTAAGTAGTATACATAAAATTGAGGCATTTGAAAGTCTACTGAGGCTATGTGAATCTATGTGTGTGATTTAATATGAACTCATGTGAGAGAATGATAAACTCATTTTGAAGAGATTTAACGTTTGTTCAATGGACACCAATTAATAAGAGAACTCTCTTTGCCTCGCCACTGAGTTGCTTCAGTTAGAGATTTGCAACGCTGCTCCCTCATAAACACAACTAACTGCATGTAAACTGAGAAGCATCACTAGAATACAGCACGTAGATTACGGTGCAAAAACCAAAATATTCTGGCAATGATTTTTTTAAAAATCAAGGCACATCTGCATCATGAAAACCTGCACGAACAAACTTTTGTGAACTCACGGAGCAAACCATTGACTTGCTGTCTCCTGCAGGGGTGTGAGGCGTGAGGCAGTAGAGGACAAGCACGAGGCATCCAGCATTTAACATATTGCAGTTCCTCCTGTGCTGTTTTAGCGATGGCTTTTGGTGACACGATATTCTTGAGTTGGAGAAGTATAGGGAGTTTGATTTGGGCTCAATTTGTTAAGATCTGCAATTCAGTTTAGGAACTAAGCAGTCAAAAATGAAAAAAAACTGTCCATGTTGCAAAAAATACAGCATATGCATACAATAAAAGGGATACAATATAACAGATAAAGTTTGTTAACTTAAAGCAAATTCAAGTACTTGCAAGTCTTATTTTATCACAGCATGAAGAAAATTCCCATTATAGCCACTTTTGTCGGCAATGCACTGTTTTTATGTACATAATTCTTCACCAGAACCGGAAAATATAGCAGGCTGTGCGGATTTTGAATTATCGACGTCATGCGGTAAATTAGTTAAAAATACTGCAAACAATCCTTAAGTCACAATCATGATTGTTTCTTTAGAGCTGAGTGCTCATTAGATGTCGTGTCAATTTATTGTGTTGTCTTGATGTAGCATGGCAACATTCCTATGAATAAACTGTTTCTTATTAATATATTTCTTTAATAGTATTTTTAGAAAACAAAGATTTTCTTTTTCCTTACAAAATATCCCCAGATGACTAGATGACCAACACGGGATCGACTACATATGTGCATCCTATAAGCTGCGCTCAAATGTCTTCAAAAACACATTTCCCAGTTCGGTGTGAGCGCCAACGACAACCACGTACACGTACACAAATTTGCATTTACGCTCAGGTGCTCGAATGCATAGAAATTTCCTCTTTACCAGTTATTGAAGAAAATAGAATAGATTTTAAGTACAAAGCTACGTCAATTCTCCCAGAACTGTACAATAAATTTTGTAGCCGATAAAAACTGCTTTACCTGCCATTTTTGCGACAGTTGTAAAGAAGATGAACAAGCGACAAATAAGCAGGAAAAAACACAGTTTTGCCGCAGATATTTTGCTTCAACGCAGACTGGAATCAAGCCTCACTAGCTGTATGAGAGCGTTCATGTTACTCGAATTAATATGTAAAAAGTAGGTATGAGGTGATCGTTATTTCTCTGTTTGGAACGACTTATGGCCCTTTATTTTGAACTATTCTTCATTATTAGCTGCAACAGCTGCAACATCCATCTGATCGTTGTACACCTGCGTTAAAAAAACAGGGTGAACCAACAGTACAGTTTTTACAGAATAGAAAAAACCTCGTAAAATTCAAACGATTCTTGTTTCGAGAATTCTGCACATATTCTTAAATGGACGAGCAAACTGAAGAAACAAGAATTTCCTAATCTTCAGAAACAAAATAACTGAAATGTATAATGCGAATCGATGTTTTGCAGATGGTGTTTTGAGGGAAGCAGATAAATCTATTATTCGTGTGGCATGGGAACGCTTGAGCAGCTTTCTCTTCACCTCACGACATGAAAAATGCAAAGGCAATCTCAGGGCTCAGCAAAATGTACACGACTCAGTAAAAGAGGAGCTTTATTCGGTCACAAGGCTTCTGGGCCCCTAGCTGGTCCCCCCATCCTAGCCCTCGTAGTGTGGGACGGGGGAGGAGGGAACCTTTGATTCCTCAGCCGGTGTAGATGAGAAGAGGGGAGAATGGAGAGAAAGGAAGCAGGAAATGGGAAAGCTGAAATCGATATGAAAGTGCGAACGGAGGCAAAGATTGGGATCTTCCTCAACTTACATTCTGGAGTGACAAATTATTCTTTCGAAAGTAAAATGTCAGAGAAAGCAAATGGACTTGGGAGTGACATGTGAACTGAGCAAAAGTGGAAGCGAAATAAACGAAACAACCGGCAAAAAATAGGAAGATAAAGATGGGATGGTAGGAGCCAGAGACAACTAGAAGGCACGTGAAGGAAGAATAGAAAAGGTGCTTCACTATTCTTCGAAATCTGTAAAAAGAAAAAAATATTCTTAGCTCGAAGAGAATATCCTTCCACCAACTGATTCCTCTGTGATAATTTCTCAATTAAGAGCATAATTGTAAGTATTACATAAATTTCCTAACGTGAGGTAGACGTTTTAAGGGGAAATAGCCGTGAGCAAAACCCTGTGCAATATCAGTCTGTAATTACTGTGAGTAAAAACAAGGTATTTTATATATATATGTATATATACTAAATATATTTTATAAATATATACTAAATTCATTTAAGTGTTGCAGAGGATGAGGTCTATGGCCATTTATGTCTTTAAAATTAATTTTCAAGATGAAAATAAAAATTTTAAAACTCTACGTTAGAATAGATATAACAATGTTCAGGCACGCTGTCAATTGCGCCAACAAATCACATGTTAAGTCGACTGGAAGCATCTCATTTCGTTGTGTTATTTTTCCTTGCTGATCTGACCACAGACTTCTCTTGCTCTAGTCAAAATGGTGAGACTCAGGCAAAAAGTTCAATGAAAATCTACACGTAGGATCAAAGTCCCATTTGTGAAAACATGAAAAAAAATGTTCTTTCGGCATGCAGCAAAAGCGTCTCTAGCAAGCTGTAAATGATTGGAAATCCAGAATGCATGTTATTTTGTGCCTAAAATTTTGTGAAATATACCTGAACTTAAAACAACCGAGGCAAACAAGTGCTGACATACAAATTTGAATAGATGAACTGTGCAAGCGATTCACTTAACAGCAGGAACGTTACTTTCAAAGCTAAAGTTGATATATGAACTTAAATCGACTTTTATTATCAAGACAAACATATGTATAAATAGGCAACCCAAAGTCGTTGCTCCTCCCTTCCTGATAAATTGTCTTGACAGTGACAGGTCAAACGGCATCAAATTTTCAACCACTGAGCCATGCAATGATGATTGAAGCAGCTGAGAAAAGCCGCTTCCGAAAAGGTGATTATGAAGAGCGTTGTCCTTTGTCTGAAGCTCTGATGGAGAAAAATACGCCAAATCTCGACAGCCAGTTGTCTGATTGGATGGGACTTGTGGTTCATTCAAGTAAAACACTCAACAGGCATTTTAGAGCTTGAAAACTAAATATACGGAAGGCTATTTTTGCAAAGTAATGGTAAGTGAAAGAAGTAAACAAATGGAACCACGTACAAAACTGTTGACATAAGAAATTTATGATCGTTATTATTGAGTTTTTCATGAGCACAATACGACGATGACACATTTTTTGTTACATATTCGATTTGTTTAAATAAAGTGTGGTTAGTGAGGCTACATCAGGTTTGGTGGCAATTAAATAAAAAATGCTGGAAATATTGGCCTATTCAATACCTATTGTAACAGAGGAAAGCAAATAAATCATGCCTTCTCCATATGATGCATTCTTGAAGAGCTCAGATATAAAAAATTATTTCTAACTTTAATGTTTCTCCAATAAGGAAAAAAGTTAAATCGCATCAAATGGATGGAACAAGATACCTAGAGTTGAGTAAGAAGCAAGTACTGCAAGTACTGCAAGTACTCACATGAGTGTACGTGTACTGGTGGACAATTTGGGTATGACTCTTCCCTCACAAGTGTTTGAATTACTGCTGGTGAATTGAAACGTTTAACGCTTGGCATTCAGATTACAAACCTGCACTTAATTCACTTCTCATATATTCCTCTGTTTGTGCTACACGACACAGGGTCAGGAGTTGCTTGATGGTACTCGTATTTCTCAAGTGTTCAACCAGCGTGGACCAGAACTGCAGTATATTTAGTCTGCATTTGTAACTGAAGGCCACTCTACTAAGACATCCGGAGAAAATTGTCGCTTTCTTAGTGGGGTTAGATTAAATAATTACAGTACTTTTTACCTTCAATGCATTTTTGTCTAGGTACTTCAAAAAATGAGTTAAAATGCTCTAGAAATGCGGCTTTACATTTCTGAAAGTGAGTTTAAAATATGAACATGATTGATATTCCACGTTCATCAGATTCTGAAGTGTATTGAGCTTATGGGCATAAGTCTCATCGATATCACAAAATGTAAATGTTTAGACTCTTATGACCAGAGCAACTGTAATATAAACACCTCAAATTTTTAGTTTTTAATTACTACTGCAATGGCAACTTTTTCTAAAATTAACAAAATAAGGCAAAATCTTTACCAACACCAGTAATTGGAAATCAAAAACGAGCTATCGAAGTTGACTTTGCGCACAACCAGCGGAACGATTATCCATATCTCAGGTCACTTGCATCACACAAAGCAGCCTGCAGTGTTGGCTGTATATATAGAGGTTCTGCTGGTGTAAACATTGCTGGTGTTTGGGTCTAACGGGGGCCCTTAATTCTAGCTTATCAGCCCGTCCCATGTGCCTCATACACACTGCATATGTAGCCATGATACGCACTGCTATGTAGCCGTGATACACACTGCATATGTGGCCATGATACGCACTGCATATGTAGCCGTGATACACACTGCATATGTAGCCGTGATACACACTGCATATGTAGCCGTGATACACACCGCATAAATGACTGTGATACACACCGCATATATAGCCGTGATATATGCTGCATATATGGCTGGGATACATGCTGCATATATGGCCGTGATACATGCTGCATATATGGCCGTGATACTCACCTCATTTATGACCAAGTGCTGACTATCAATGATCTGTTCATAAATGGAGAGTAAATTGGCGTTGACGTGCAGTGTACCGTTAGGAGAGAAATTCAGTAGAATAAAAGAGCATCCTAGTTCTCTTAGTACCGTCCAAATTTTGCAACCAAAATTTGAGCTGGCCGGCCTGTTGCCCCACACGTAGCACAGGAAATCTACACTGGAGTTGAGTGGACGCTTACATGCATCTCAGGTGTTTCATAAATCTTCTTACCGCGGGAGAAGTCCAAGGAAAGCATGATTGATAATGCATAAAAATATACACAAGACGCAGATAATTCACCCATGTTAAAGGTCACCGCTATCATTCTCAAGCATCATTTTGCAGTAGATGCTTGCATAAAATTATTCTATTAACGTTTCACAAGACCATTTGTGTGAGCTCACTCCCAGAACGTGAGATAGCAGATCATTATTTTTAGGAACTTTTCACACTCAATATTAATTCAAGTCTCTAGCCAGTAGGGCTACCTGGCAATATTGACTTTAGTTTAAAACGAACTTCTCTTCAGTAATCAAAAGGTCGCAAAGCTAAAACATTCAAAATACGGTTTGAAAAAATATCTTTTAACATTCAACCATAATTCTGATGATGATGACGACGATAACGGCTTTCTTTTGAGCCTGTCTAGCAAGTGGAAGCCCCGCTTCTCATAAACTTGTTTTCGTGGATGAGAGCTGGCGGTAATCGCTTGTGTGTTTTACAGCCAATCATTCCACAATCAAGGTACAGAGCTTTGTTCAAATATTGGTGCGGCGGAGCGCCTCCACTGCCGGGAATATCTGCCAAAAATAGAGGCACAAGTTTAGCGGCCAGAAGGATGTGAAGGATGAGCTTTATGGTAGGAAACGAAATAAAGGGAAATGTTGAGAAAGAAGAGGGACTGAGATACTAAAAGAGGGAAAGAAAATTTTTTGAAGGGAATAAGAATTTAGTAACGAAAGACAAAAATATGCAATCGGCCTTTAAAAAGAGAGTGTAAGAGATATTTGAGGAGAGAGGAGTACTAAAGATGGAAATAGACAGTTACAGAAGAGATAAAGTTAGTACAAGAGACTTAAAGTAAAAAAGAATAGGGTGAGATGAGTCAAGAAATGATTAATACAGACCAGAATTAAAGATTAAAGGGGAAAAATGGCGGACGAGGAACAAAATAATCTAATTTGTGTGATGAAATGAAAGAAACAAGGTGTAAAAGGGGTTGAAAATTTGAAAGAAAAAATATAAGTTCTCGAGACATACATCTACAGTGAGAAGACAGAACAAAGATAGCGAAGTAAGGAGATGAGGAACGAATGCTGCAGTGGAGGAAGAAGGGAAAAGGAAGAAAAGGAAGGAAAGATAAGCAAATTGCACTAAACTGGCTTGTGAAGAGAGAAAATGGAGAGTTTTGAGGGAATTTACAAGGTGAAAAGAAAAAATGACCGAAATTTTATAATGTACTTATATAATAAACAGTGTAACTCCATCTCTCTCTCTCTCTCTCTCTCTCTCTCTATCTATCTCTCTCTCTGTATCTGTGTGTATCCGTCCCATTACTTCCTGTCTATTACCGAAGAAAAATTATAGAACTAAAATCAAAAAGGGGTATACATGTATTACAAGTATTGTATTGTGGATACAGAAGCCGCTGGATTACTATCGAATGAAAAAATTTCCCCCGTTATTAGCTTCTTTTTCCTACACAGGCCATGTTATCGGTAGATAAGATAAGGAATGGAAGATTTTTATGTATTCAAGAAAAATATTCAAGTTCTGGTAGTACCATGGGTACAACTGAAAAATATATTTTATTATGTAGATCCTTAATTTTATCCCTTTTAAACCGTAGAATTCCTACGGGTACTACCTAGGTCATGTCATCGATAGATAAGATACAGAATGGAAGTTTTGTATGTATTCATAAATTTTTTTACATAAAAACAAGAATTCGTTGTAAATATTTATTACTTTCGTATATATAATAATTTCAATTAAGTCAAATCTAATCAAACATATAACGCAACTATGGATCAAAAAATACTTAGTGTTATCACTTTTAAACCGTGAAATTTTTTCATAATTTGAAATAAATAGTACATATATATCGCCTGCTATTATTAACATTATTATTACCTGTTCTATATTTTTCACCGCACAAAACTTAAAAATGTCTTCGGACTTTACATCAAATATTTAAGTATCTCGAATGTCATATATTCAAACTCTACGGATTTTACAACAAACACTTAACTATCAAATCTATGGTTACTATTTGAATAAACCTTTAAATAAGTTTAATATCAAGTGTTTAATTTTTCTTTAAATGTAAAAATATCATCAATATGTAGTTATTTTATGAATTCCATGAATATTCACGAATATGTTGAATATTTATTTCGATTTGGTACTACCTTGAATAGCATTAGGTGTACAAGTGTTTTAAATTGAGATACTAATTATATTACCATATAATACGAACAATGGCCAGACATGAACACCATGCACCAAAAGAATCTTGAATATCAATTGCTGGACTTTAAAAAATAGAAGTGCTATACCTGCTACACAACTTTATCGTTTAATGTGTATTATACTATTGAATAAACGTAAAAGATTGAAAATAAATTTCATTCGGCATTAAAATTTCTAATAAATTACACTATTAACCGTCTATTCAATTACATCAATTGGATTATCATATCTGATAGTACATTTGCCAAAACTGATTTTTTCATAAACCCTTAATTTTATCTTTTTAAACATTGGGATTTTCACGGGTACTATCTAAGTCATGTTATCGGTAGAAGAGGTACAGAATGGAAGTTCTGTACACATTCATGAAAAACAGTATTCATTTAAAACGCACTGATTCGTTGTAAATCTTTAATAGATTCGTTTTAATAATAATTTCAAATTTGTCAAATCCAGCACGTGGAACTTCTACGATAACTATCTAGTTTTATTATTATATATCGATCTAGAAGGCCAAGTGCAGACTTAAGATAAAATTTCTGATTAGTATTTCAAACATGAATCAAACCCCTTTTATCATGGATAGGTGTTTGGCGCACTAGAGTTTGATATTCTAGATACCGACAAATAATAATAAAAGTTCGATTACCTTTCTTCTTGGGTCACTTAGTACAGGACAAGCCGGCACGGACTTATATGGGAAGGAAAATGGATTCTTGCCAGAGCTGCAACGACAGTTTGTTTCGCATTGCAGAGCTCTTTTTATGTAACAAGGTGAGGAATTGTAGAACAACTACAAGAGGATTCAATTATTTGTCGTAAATAAATAATCATAGGGTTATGTAGTGCTGCATGATATGCCATTAAAACAAAGCGATGATAATACAATCTACGAAATATGACAACAAATATCAAATTTTGGTCAATGCCTGTTGATAGTTGTTTTAGGGATTAGAATCTTGCTTTGATGCAGAAAAAGTTTAATTGCAGTTTGATTGAAAATGTTAATAATTCTACTACTTCGCGTTGGAGATGAACCAACGCAGTAACTCGAGTTGGTGTAAGATTTTGGAATGAAGATTTATTTCAGTTATTCAGTGCCACAGTTCAAACGTATATTTTACGCGGAAAATTCACTAGGGAAGAAAAGGCTCGGAAAATTGTTAGACAAGCTACTTTAAAGGTTTTGAGCCTTGACTTGTCATCAACCAACAACTGAAATGAAAAAAAAGCTTTAAAGCGACAAAATTGTTTGTGTAAACTCAAATTGCCAAGCATATCTGAGTGAAAAACTAGACAAGGAAGCAACACGATGACGTCAGGAGAACAAGGCACATCATGACTACTCAATACAATTAGAGTAGCAATTGAATCAAAGACTTTTTTCAATGCCTGCAATAAGATTCAGATAATGTACTCGTAAGCACGTAATTATTATCAATAGATAGTTTCAGTAAAAATTCCACTGTTAAGATTTTCATAATTTAAAATCCCTATAAAGATGAATGTATTAAAGTTTACGATGAATTATTGTGTTCAAATAAATATTTTTCATGAATATATGCCGAATTTCCATTTTGCATCTTATCTACCAATAACATGGCCGTGTAGGAAAAGAAGGCTAATAACAGGAAAAAATGTTGTATTTTATAGTAATCCGGCTTCTTTGGTATCCACAATACAATGTATATAAAACATGTATACCCTTCTGATTTTGGTTCCATAATTTTTCTTCCGTGATAGATTGTAAGTAATGGGACAAACACACACAGATGGAAAGAGAGATGGAAACACACTGCCTTTTCAATAAGTAGATGCTGAAAAATTTCATAGGAATGTAAAAACCCTACGCATTGTGCTCGAAAATCTGAAAGAATATTTTTCATTGATGTAATTTTTCATCATTGGTTTAATTTTTTTATCGTAATACTGTGCAATTCTAGCAGCTTAACCTTTACCTGTAGACCAAACTGCACAAGCCACTGTCACTCGCAGGCAAGATTGCGCAGACCAACCTTCATTTGCAGGTGACTGCAAAAGCAGACCTGGCCGTAGTCCTTTCGCCTTATTACTCACAGTTCTGTTGCATCAATCGTAATTAAAATGATTTAAGCTGTCCTATCAAGACTGTAAATTATTAATGATCAAATTAAATTGTAATTCAAAATTATAACCTAACCCGTGAGCCAACATAGACGTGGGAGAAATACAAAGGGGAATTTGCATAATAATGTTGCTCCAAATGCTCATGTAGCCGTTCGCAGCGCCATCATTTGTATTACGAAATAAAATTTGCCTACATCCGTTTAAATATTTATCAGAATCCAAAAAAACGCTTTAAATAATCTGACTAATCCTGGTAGCTTATGCATGCAGTTATCACTTCAGTTTCGATAAAAAAGTTTCTGAACTCTGGTGCGGAAAAACAATCCTGCCTGTGATTTTCCAACTTAGTCGTCTGAATTCTGAATGTGAAACTGGTTACTTCCATAGCAGTAGTCGATTGTTGTGTGCCTACAATACTGCATCACTTAGAGTAACGCAAAAATGGAATAAAGTATACATATAAGTTCGCTATACATGTTAGTCTGTACGATCCTTCATCGCTCACAGCAAACATAAATGGAATAAAGTACAGTAGTTGTGTGAACACGCAAGTTCAGTCTCACGGACCGTAGGTGCCATGAGGATGTCGGTCATCGTAGGGAGGCTTGATAGGTGCTGGTAACTGCAGAGTTTCCTGATTGATCTTGTGTGTTTGT
>VCRD01001174.1:83760-112629 GCA_006783055.1 Trinorchestia longiramus | reverse complement strand
CTGCTGAACACTGTACTGCTGCTGAACACTGCACTGCTGCTGAACACTGCGCTGCTGCTGAACACTGCACTGCTGCTGAACACTGCACTGCTGCTGAACACTGCACTACTGCTGAACACTGCACTGCTGCTGAACATTGCACTGCTGCTGAACATTACTGCACCTACACAGCAAAAAGCTCTCATCAGTTTAGTAATAAATTAAGAAGGAATATTGCCACATTGCGCCTGCGAGCAGGAAGACTGTCTTGCAAGAAAACTACCCTCATGTTTAATATTATTTCGCCCTCCCGTATGTTGCTATGTGTGAGGGAGTCAAGTTCATTATTCTGCCATAAACTGAACTCGTTTTCATATAATGATGACCATAAATCATGAAATGATCAGTCTTATTGTTAATGATGCTGTCTGCCATCAATGTACTCATGATTGTTTCGCCAGGCCGTAAACGGCAATAATCATTTTAAATTGCATTTTTGCCATAAAGTAATACTGAAGAGATATCATTCCTGCAAAATGTCTCTATATTAATAAATAATTGTTCACATTAACATCAGCTGCTACTAACTAGGAACAAAGTTTAAGTGTAGGACTAAGGCAGCTTTAACAGAATAGTGCAAACACGCATTAAAGTTTCCCAGCATCCCAACAAGCTGGTGCCGTTCACTGGCTTCTAATGCCAAGCTTGCAGAAACAATTATGCTCAAATATTCATTCGTTTATTGTATTCATTAAACATTCATCCAATTATTGTGTACCTCTTCAGAGTGAGCTAATTTGAATTTCATTCTGATGGCTTTGAAGAAGAGCTCCTTTACACGGCCAATTAGCTCTTCTACACTCCCAATTAGCTCCTCTACATGGTTAATTAGCTCCTCTACATGACCAATTAGCTCCTCTACACGGCCAATTAGCTGTGTATCATCGCTGCTTCAGCAATGATCATGTCTTGTTTGCCAGGTGCTGCTTGCATTCAGACCTGTCATCGTAATGGAAGAGTTAAGTTGTCATCATGTAACTGTAAAATATTCACGCATGCATGCTGCTGTTCTGTCATTCGAGAGACTGGTATATCACCTACGATTTAGGCTCAAAAGCCTGCAATTAGTGATTGGTGAGCGAGAATTGGCATTCAAGTCAAGTAATATGGCATGCGACGAAATAAATATGTACAAAAATCAGTCCATGTGGAATAATAGGATTTTCTAGTAGATTATAGGCAGTATGATAGAGCACTGATTAAATAATGCGTAAATTATTATAGGTTTTGAATTGTACAGCATATAATAACAAATAAGTTAATTTTTCCGAAGAACTATCGTAGTGAATGTTAAGTACCTGTCAATAATGATCAACCCTGAACTTGAAATTCATACAGTGACACGCGAAAGTATTGGAGAAATCATTGTTTTTTCATCACTATAGTTTGGGCTCACAATTTTACCTGTTATTCCGTCAGTATTATCTCATATAGAACTTTAATGCGTATATGAAAAAGAAAATTAAAAAGTCAGTGTTGAAATAATTTTTATGAACATAAACAAAAATGACTCTGTGCAAAAGTATTGGAAACATTCATTTTGTACTTTGTTATTTATCCTCTATTTCGCCTCTATTTTG
Source organism: Trinorchestia longiramus (assembly GCA_006783055.1). Classification (NCBI taxonomy): domain Eukaryota; kingdom Metazoa; phylum Arthropoda; class Malacostraca; order Amphipoda; family Talitridae; genus Trinorchestia; species Trinorchestia longiramus. The sequence continues at coordinate 111,010 of VCRD01001174.1, read as the reverse complement.
TCACTCTTTATAGTTGCAGATATGTTTTTTGCAAAGATCTACTGGTATTTTTCCCATTCTTCTTTGCAAAACTTCTCTAATTGATTGATGTTTTGGGGATATTGATTGTGGACTTCAATCTTCAAAGTTTCCCACAAATTCTCAATTGGATTTAAGTTGGGAGACTGACGGGCAATTGAGGACGTCAATTTCGTTATTTTTAAGCCATTCTTTACTTAGTTTGGCAGTGTGTTTGGGATCATTGTCTTCTTGAAACACGAAATCGCGACCATGCTCCAACGAAACTGCAGATTTCTGAAGTTTTTTCACAAGAATCTCCCTGTATATTTGACCATTCATCCTACCTTTGATAAATTTTAACTTACCAGTGCCGTGTAATGAAAAACATCCACATATAATGATGGAACCAGTCCTGAACTTCACTGTTAGCATGGTATTCTGATTATTATGAGCAGTGTCATTTTTCCGGTAAACTTGCTTTGCTGTTTCTTCCAAAGAGTTCTATTTTGGTTCCGGCTGGCCAGAAAACCTTTTCCCAAACCATCTGCTTTTTTCTTTTTAGGTTTCAACAAAATTCAAAAGTTTCAAATTTACAATTCAGACGAAACCAAAACAAAACTCTTCGGAAGAAACAGAGCAACGTGGGTTTGGCGAAAAATGTCACCGCTCATAATAATCAGAACACCATCCCCACAGTGAAGTTCAGGAGTGGTTCCATCATGATATGGGGATGTTTTTCATTAAACGGCACTGGTGAGTTAGAATTTATTAAAGGTAGGATGAATGGTGAAAGGTACAGGGAGATTTTTGAGGATTTTTTTTCGAAAATCTGCAGTTTCATTGGAGCATGGTCGCGATTTCGTGTTTTAAGAAGACAATGATCGCAAGCAGGCTGCCAAACTGAATAAAGAATGGCTTAAAAATAACGGAATTGACGTCTTCAATTAGCCCAGTTAGTCTCCCGACTTAAATCCAATTGAGAATTTGTGGAAAACTTTGAAGATTGAAGTCCACAAGCACAACCCACAAAATATCAATCAATTAGAAGAGTTCTGGAAGGAAGAATACGAAAAACTACCAGCATATCTTTGTAAAACATTTGTGCGCAACTATAGAAAGCAACTGGAAGCAGTTGAGCGAAATGATGGATTCGCGACAGAATACTAAATGAATACATTTATCTAATACTTTGACCTAGGATTTTTTCTGTTTCGTCAATAAAACAATTTAAACACAGACTTTTTATTTTCCTTGCCACGTATAATTAATGATACTATATGAGATAATACTATTGAAATATCAGGTAAAATGGTGAATCCACACTAAAATTACGACAAAAAATGCAATGTATCTAATACTTTTACGTGTCAATGTTTATTAGCATTAACTATTATTATTATTATATATTATTAAGTTAGGCTCAAAAATTTCACAGTTAAAAAAGAATCGATGCGAATAATTGTTTTTTTTTCAAGTGATAAAGAATGACTAAATATAACGTGTCATTGTATGTTTCTTCTTTTCTTTCTGGAACAGGAATTTCTTTATTACTTCCTAGTACCATTTCTTCAGCTCAGAAGGCTACCAAACAGACCTCACCTGCCCGGCAGTCACATCTAAGACCCTATCTTAATGTGGCGATACGTGCTCTCTCTCTACACGGGTACAGGATAAATATGTAATAGTTGTGAGCATTAATCGAGTTCTTACAAGGTGAAGTATAACATGCTCATTTTACGTTAATTAAATGCAATCAATTTTTCATAATGAGAGAGAGAGACGTTGCAAATTGGAGGAATCCAAACCCCCTGACATCAATAATATATTATGCATTAATGAGGCCAACACAAGAAGGGTATAAACACAATTAATAAGCTTAACATTAACTGGAAAAACACAAGGAAAAATACACGGAGAACACGTAAAATTGTTATGAAATCAATGTGATCTATCTGCTTAAACTAACTCATTCCTCTTACAATAATTATTTAAATCATGCAAAGCCGAGTAGTTGCGGAATTGAAACACTGTCCCATCAACAACACATCCTAAATTCACACCAACACGACAAAATTCACTGAAAATCCCTCCAATCTATTCACTCACTCGCACCCTTAACACTTAACTAAATGTACTTTCATGAATAAATAATAACTGCAGTCCCACTAACCAATTTCATTGACAAAAATTATTCAGTTCGCTCTCGACGACTAGCAAAGCGAAGAATTACGTTACACTTCGTTCATCACACGTACGAACATACTCGTACACACGGTAGAGCCTTACGTGTAGGGTCAGTCAGCCTGTTGTTTACACTGTACGTGTGCGCTTCTCCCGCTGATTCCCAGCCTCCATTGGTTTAAAGGGCACAAGTTAAAGTTGTATCAATTAACATTTTCCCTTGGTTCCTGTCGTCGATGTCGTAGACATTAATTCCAAGTTGGCACTGAAATCCCAATTCTCTCTGAATCAATTACTGGTGAAACTTTCCCAAGTTTATATGAACTTTTCCAAGAATTCAATTGCTCCCAGAAGTAGTAGTCGTAGTAGTTCTAGATCTGGCAGTACAAGTAGTTACTGTAGATATTATAGATCCCGATCGATCCCGATAGCTCCCGACAGATTCCAACAAATTCCGTATATTCTGACAGATTCCGACAAATCCTGTAGATACTGATAGATCCTGATCGATCCCGTAGATCCCTCCCTAAAATGAGAGAACTGTCCTCCGTAAGTACATGCCTTGATAGCGGTGCCCTACTACGCTTACGCCGTTTGTTGGCATAGTGTTACTGTTTCCTATCTCAGAAATATTCTTACCTCCCTCCGAGTGATGTTCTGTCTTTTGCTTCCTTGAAATCGGCTGCTTGTCCTAGCTTGTCGTTGCCCCCTGCTTCCTCGACATCGATCGCTCCCCCCAGCTCGTGTATGCCCCCTGTAGAATCGTTGTCGCGTGTAGCACTGTTGCTAACACTTACGACAGCTTGCTATATTGACCTCCCTTGATTTCCCGACTGCTGCTTATATAATCCGTTGGTGTTTTCTAGAACATGCATCCTGACTTTTAGCTCCTCCTTTCACATTTGGTCTTGCTTTGAGGTGTACCGTGTCCATTTTGGCTTTAATGGCTCTGGCTCTGTGGTCCAACCGCTCGCATTCCCCACGTACCCGTTCACCTTCACACCTGCTTACACATTAACGCATCATTACACATCACTATACTTTAGCACTACTATCACCACATCACTGCTACCATCACATTAAGATGCATTACATACTTTTAAAATCAAACTTTGAATAGAAATTTAGCACTCTGAAATTTATCACCAATGACCGTATATACGAGTACAGCTTACGTTCCAATCGACCGTCATTATTTCATGTTCTCATGAATAAACGAAATATGCTACAAGTTAACATTAAACAATTTAATTTTGTCGTAATGTTCACACTCAGTTGAGGTGCATTCTGGTCCAGACCACCTCGCTGGTAGAGTGTGATGGTCGATGGCCGTGGTTATGGTGATAGTAATGAGGGCTTCGTGTTGGTGGGGCCCACAGCCGTAGTCAAGGAGCCCAGCCACTGCCTCGCTCTCTGACGTGCAACTGCAGGAACACGAGTCGTTGCAGATGGTCGTGCTAACGCGTTACACTCGCTGAAAAAAGTTGTGTTCATGTTCAGCGAAGCTGGTTGACACTAAAGCCTGATAACGGTACTGAACATTTATGACAGAATGCTAGATGACAAATTTTAGGGATGCATCAATTAGGAAGAGAAGTGCATGATACAGCAATCTATTTAAGTGTGTCATAAAAGTGTTGGGAATGAAATTCTTACTGTAAAAATTCAAATTTGAAATCCCAGATTTAAATAAATAAAACTTCGGAATCATAGTACTACGAATAACTGACTACAAAAACAACAAATTTAGGTTTTATTAAAATTATCTTGCAGTGCCAATAAATTAAAAGCATCAAAATGGTTCGTTGACAGCGGCTCTTTTTTGAATTCAAAAACATTCCATTCATGACTAATATGAAACTTTTTGTTGTAGAAGAGACATTTAAAATGTGAAAAATTAGCTTCACAAATTTATTTCATGTTTGCTTTGTCACATAAACATGAATGAAGATCGTGCTGCATCAAGTCGGTAGCAAACAATTTATCCTTTTTTCATGAGGTGCAGCAGCGGCAGTAGACGGTGTTACCGCTGCAGGGAATGAACCCACCACCGACAGCTCTACCACCAACAATGCTACCACCGACAGCTCCACCACCGACAATTCTACAACCGACACCTCCACCACCCACAGCTCCACCACCGACAATTCCACAACCGACAGCTCCACCACCCACAGCTCCACCACCGACAATTCCACAACCGACAGCACCACGAGTACATCAGGTGATGGCAGTACAGCTACATCTACAACTGATGCTTCTTCAGGCACAACCACTACGAACTCCAGTGGAAATTCAAGCAGCGAAAACTCAACTACAGCTTCCGGTACCACGGAGACTTCTACAAATAATTCTGAAAATTTTTCTTCTACTACAAGCAACTCTTCTGGATCTGAGACTACAGATGAATCTGGAGGAAGTACAACAAGCTATAACACCACAGGAGAGTCTGGGACCACTTCATCAAACTCAAGTACCACTGAAGCAACTGATACTAATTCAAATTCTACTACCACTGAAGAACCAGATACTGCCTCGAGCAATGGCACCACAGCTGGATCTGGCGAAAGTTTATCGAATTCTAGCACCAGCGAAAACTCGTCAACAACCAGCGCTACCACAAATTCTAATTCAACCGAGTCTAGCTCTGAGACCACGTCTGGATATGGAAATGATACAGCAACTAATGGAGCGAACTCTGGAACTTCAAACTCGAGCTCGTCAGGATCGGAAAGTGGCTCCTTCGGAGGTGGTTCTCCTCACAACATCTCAGAGAGCGGCATTTTCTTGCAGCCTGGTAAGTGAATCTTCACGTGCATCCAATCCACTTTAACTTAGGGATTAATAAGCAGTATTTGTTCGTAACTTAGTGTCTGGCCGGTAGTCGATGGGTATAGTCTATAATAAAATAGTTCCTTTTACCAAGTCAATGAAAGAGCCAATATCAATATCTATCTGAAGCCAAGAAGAAGAGAGCGTAGCTTAGAATTTAAGCCATAAAGTCTAAGTAAGGTTTCAACACATCTTGGGACGACTCTTCCTGGTAGATGGCGAGTGTACGGCCATTTTTCCTTGAATACTTCTAAGGTGCCTCTTTTTCCGGTTACTAAATGTACTGGCTAATTCCCACAAAGGTTCTGAAGTCAACCAGAGCCTTGGACCTCTTCATCTCCAGCTCCTTCACTCCCATCACATGAATTATATCCTCCGCCGGCAGATTAATGCTTCAACTCGATCAATTAAATGTATTGGAGGTTTCAGAATGACTATGTGAGCTGAGAAGGAGTCGAGTTCCCTCGCTTTTAATATTGCTAGGTGCAAAGATTGAATATGGACCACGTACGTCCAACAAGAAATTACCGTTCTTAACTCATCCGTTTTATTATGATAATTGTTTTAAGAGAATGCCAAAATCTGTTTCATAACTTAGCTGTAGAGCAGCTTAAATGCTCACAAAGTTTAGGGTACAAACAGCACTGTTTACTGTACTTTGAGAGAATTTCAATTGAGCATTCACTCCTCCTTGTTCACTCCTAATTGTGATTATTAAAATCATGACTTGCAATTTCTCTTATGGCTTGTAAAAAGACAGTGAAGACAATAAGAACAATGAGATAAAATATTCTGAAATATCTACTGTTATTAAATGCAATGCGATACCTCTTTTATAATGGCAACACCAGCTTGGTCGACTGGTGAGCAAATCTGCTTGCAAGCGGGAAGACCTGGGTTCGAATCCCGCTGCCGACATGGTTGACGCGGCTAGAAATACGGCATGGGACTTAGGTAAAACAACCGAATAATTATCGAAGTGATGATCCGACCCAAGAATGGGCCAGAAGGTTCGTTCCTATAGCCTCATTCTATTCTATTCTATTCTATTCTATAATGTATCATTTCGCAATCTCTTAAGAAAATAAGAATATGCAAGTTTTTGCGACGCCATAAGACTTTTAGCTTGTACCTATGCCCTACGATCAGGGAGAGCAAGGAATGGTCTTTGTCGCGTTGATGCTCTACAGCTGAATCACAAAACAGACTTTGACGCTTTCTTGATGTAGTTTTCATAATAAAACGAACAACGCATGAGTATTTGTTAGTGCATTCTTTGACGCCAATAACTACTGCACGATATATAAATATACAGATACTTACTGCGCTCTTTCGATAAAGTTTTAAACATAAGAATAATCCCCGTAAGTCTTAAATCAGTTAAAACAAAAGACTTGTGTGCATTTGTATTCGTGTTCATTCTGAATGGTTTTGATGTACTGTAAACAGTAAGATTTCCACGACATGCAGATGTTAAACGCACTAGAGTTTAACATAATTTGTACATGATACAATTATAACTTCATTGTATTAAGGAACTCAAATACTCATTACCTCTAGTTTCGAATTGATTGATGGAATTAAATTAAATTCATGTCAGAACATGGATTTCCGTGTCACTCATCGAAATAATGTAATACTTTATTTTGCCAGGTGCTGGGAAGAACAACTACGATATCACAACAAGTGAGTGTACGACCTAGTTTTATTAGATCAAGTCAAAGTCTCACTTGCTTTCATCGTTGCATATTTGTGACCTAAATTAACAGATCGAGTGATGTTAGTAAGGAAGCTTAACTAGACACGAGTTTTGACGTGAAATTATTAACTAACGCAGTGCTGAGATCAGGTCAGAGAGGCTCTAGAAAGCACGTCTCTGTCCTCATCTGTAAGAACTACTTGCGCATATGAGATGCAGAAAATTTTCCTTATATCGCTCTATTTATCACGTTCACATGTATTAGGCACTTTCATGTTCATTGATCACGTTTACGTTTATTGATCCCGTTCACGTTTATAATCAGGAAATGTCATTTAGGCCGTGTGTGCTACAGTAGGAATGTCGTAGCTCGCATCTGGTACTGTTAGTGACACAACAAGAACATACAAATCAAACAAGAAATAAAAGCAGCGATGACTGAAGACGACGGCATGATCCAAAGCTATAATTTGGTTGTACATACAATCACATATAATCCAGTGATGACATGGACGATGTTTAAGGGTCGAAGGTTGGTAACATTGTTTTTTGATTTTTTGAGATTTCTGAAGAGATTTCCACGAAGATAAATTACCATCTATTAGTTAATTTCTAAACACATAAAACACATGATATTCAACAGAGTATGATGATGTAATGGATACGCTAACTTTGAATAAGCTCTAGGTTTAATTACCTTAGAATAACTAGAAAAACTTCTGTAGCGCATGCATTCTTTTGCTTTTGGGAATTGGTAACACATTTTTTGTTTCACATGCAAATTGTGCTGCTATAGATGGTAAAAAGTACAGACCTGCGTGATACTCTATGCTTAACTAGATTTTGTGTGTTTACAGAGGGAGAGTACTTTGCGTGTGGCGGCAACGGAGGAGAAGGTGAGGCAACAACTACCAAAAACATCACTCTTTGCCTGTCTATCACCAGGGGAGAATATTAAAACTTTCTTCTATTACATTTAATTTTCTTATCTATAATGTCATTTTCTTTCATTCCATTAGTTAAATTTGTGTTTATGTCAATAAATACCTGAATCAGAACAAAACATGCGAGTAATTGCTAGTCAAAGAGTGATGACATTTTTTTGGGACACTTTGTATAGTTAATGAACGAAGGTGAGCTGAGCCTGTGTACGATGAGCGACAATTCTCGATATTAAAATTAGATCTAACAGTGCAACATTTTATTAATCGAGCGCTAATATTTAAGCTGTGGTATTTTATGATATAAATTCGGGGCTACTGCTTGATAACGTTCATGCAATCAAGTCTACTGATTACTGATAAAATCTACTGTGTTGTTGGCTACTAATTCTGTAAGGAATGAACACTTTGACTCAGATCTCAGCTTAGTTATAAACTATCGCGTAAAAGTACCAATTTTTAGTCCATTATTCGATCTTGACATTAATGTAAGAGATGAAAGGCTTTCAATCACTCGTTACAAAGAGAGAACTTTCGGAGAAATGGAACTTGCTTTCTTCATTTTATATAAAAGGGCTATTACATGACAATAAATTTTTTCGTCATTTCTATTCAGTTATTAAAAGTTTGATGGGAAATAATAATTTTTTAATGCGTATAGATCAGACATGAGTTTAATTTACTGATGATTTAATGATTTTTTGTGTTACTCGACGTGGAGAACATTAAAAAGTCAATGCCGTATTTTTCTAATAAGAAAATTGAAAGCCACTGGTAGCTCTACAGTAAAGTTTCATAAAAAGTATTAATAAATTGACCTGCCAAAAATGATGACACGTAAAATACTCCTCCTGCGGTTCAGGGATCTCCCTCATGACGATGTGCCTGATCATGGCACACACCGGCCGTGATGACTCCTTTTCACTCTCTTATGATATATTGTACGGGTGCCCCATGACCTTGGCGTGTATTCAAGCGTGCGTACACGTTCATGTACGATAAATTTTCCCCCAGAGAACATACGGTTGGTTGCCAGATATGACAAGACTGTTACGCCCGATAAGATGGACACATACCTCAACGCTGACAGCGACGAATACAAGGCGGAAGAGAACAACATTGGCCGGGTGAGTTGGTGACTCCCATCTACTGTGTGATCACTCTTTGACACTCGAGTTATAGGGCTGGGCTCTGTGGTCACTGTTTGTGTCACTTGAGCTATACTAGGGCTGGGCTGTGTGGTCACTGTTTGTGTGAAGGCCAAGCGAGTATGCAAGTCTCACCTCATGAACGCATCACATGACGTACTGCAATGAATGCAAGAGGTGATTCATTAAGTTTACATTGAGAAGTTTATCAATTATTAGTATTCCATGAATTGCGCAGACAATACGAATATATGCATAATATAAACACAAACATATAAATACGTTCACGATACACGTCCCACAACGAATGCGAGTCTCCGAGTATTATATGACTTTTTATATTCTATACATCAGATGCCAGCTTCGTACCCGGAAGGAAATGGGGAGTTCAAACTGGTTGATGTCTTCACCCTGTCTCTTGCAAGGAAGGTGGAAAACTCCAAAATGGAATTTGAAATTTCCTGCAAGGTGAAGACTCAGATAGAAGCCGACGCCGTGGCAGTTAACCTGACCTCGTCCGAACCTTATTCATCATGGGACAACTTGAGATGTGAGAAAGCTGATGTGCATGCGTAGCTTTTAAGTTCATCGTGTGACAGACATATAAGATATCACAGAATAGTTATATCATTTTTACATGTGTCAGCACCTGGAACTGATAGATGCTGCCCCAAAGGGTGTCACAATTTGTAGTATAAAACTCAATATCCATCCCACTATACATATAATAACTACCAGATCCACACGTGGAACCAAGCAACAAATTGTGTATTCCACTATAGAATGGTACTATGTGGGTCATATTATCGGTAGATAAGATACAGAATGGAAGTTCTCTATATATTAATGAAAAGTATTTATTTAAAACACAATAATTTATACTAAATCTTTAATGCGTTCATCTTTCTAATAATTTCAAATTAGTCAAATCTTAATCATGGAATTTCCACGGGAACTGTGGAGTTAATGCAATAACGAGCTCATCACCACGATTTTTGTATCAAAAACTTTATGAAAGTCTGACGTTCACGCACCAACGGAAGATGTTTACCTTTTATACGTAACAGCTATTATTCAATTGTTTCAGTTTCGAGAGCGTGCGACATGCAGCCCAACCGAGTAGTACCGGTGACCATGAAGTTCGACAACGTGAATTACGACATCTCCATGAGGGACAGATCGTCTGAGGCTTTCACAAGCTTTGTTGCCTCCATCAAATCTACTGTGAGTTCCCCGTAGACTTCTTGAGACTGTGGTAGAGAATATTGTTGTTTGTTGAACACAGAAAATATAATTTCAAAGAGCCATGTAATGCGGTTTAATAGACATTTATTTCAATACGATGAGCTTAATTGATAACAAGAGGCTATATAATGTACTATATTAATGAGAGAAAGTTTTAGAACTACAGGAACGTATGTGGGTCATGCAAAGCCTATCAACTTAGGCTACTGGCTATAATTGTCTATTTTCTTAGCTGCTGGAGAGGTTGAATTCCCAAGTGAGCGCTGTGGAAGAGGTCTTGATCCTGTCAATGTCCAACGGCACCATTGTGGTCGAGACGGCGGTCATGCTGGACAGTTCTGGATCCACCAAGACTCCCCAGGCTGTGCATGACGCAGCTAACACCATCACAAAAATCAACAATATGCCGACGCAGACTGTGACGACTACACGTGAGTTGTTCGTACAATTGACAGGGGGAGTGTGTGGTAGCAACGCTTCCAACCAGAAATTTTCTACGGCATGGGACTTCGGTATTGAACCAAGAATGGGCCAAACGGCTCGTTCCTATTGCCTTATTCTATTCTATCATTGAGATATTCTCATAGGTCTAATATATATTTATATAAATATATGTACTTCCAATATTAGTATTATGTATTGGAATATGGCAAAATGTTAGTTATTTGGTCACATTACTTAATAATGAACACAAAATTCAAACATAGTAAGTAAACATTGTCTTACATGCAAAAGACAAAGCATTAATTAGATAATTGTTCAAGAACACTTGGTCAAAAACCCTCGACTGAATGTTTTAGAGCTTTGCACTTTACAAGCGCTTCTTTTGAAGAGCATACATGCGTGCAAAAGACAACACAGTAAGACACACACAATAAACACACAGTAAACACACTGTAAGACACACACAGTAAACACACAGTAAGACACACACAGTAAACACACTGTAAGATACCTTGTAGTTATACAAAATGTTCATTCTACCAAGGTTGTCAGCATTTATTATCAGTACTAACTTTCGCTTCGATATTAATAACTAACATTTTTCCCTCCCGTCAGTTTTCTATTTTTTTAACTATCTGTCTCCTTTCTTCAACATTTCATCACCACCTCTTTCACCTATACACTCTTTCTGAAGAATATTCATGTTAGGTGAATTGCTCATTATCAGTTTGATCTTGTGAAGGTGTATAGATCATCTTGCTGTGCCTTACCATTGAATTTTTTCCTGACAGAGAGCGAAGACTACGTAGCTGTGATGGACACTGTTAACGCAGGTAATGTTTCACCATACTGTTGTGTTGTATATTGTGTGCTGTTGTGTTGTGTTGTATATTGTGTACTGTTGTGTTGTATATTGTGTACTGTTGTGTTGTATATTGTGTGCTGTTGTGTTGTGTTGTATATTGTGTACTGTTGTATTGTATATTGTGTACTGTTGTGTTGTATATTGTGTACTGTTGTATTGTATATTGTGTACTGTTGTGTTGTATATTGTGTACTGTTGTATTGTATATTGTGTACTGTTGTGTTGTATATTGTGTACTGTTGTGTTGTATTGTATATTGTGTACTGTTGTGTTGTGTATTGCATACTGTTGTGTTTTATATTGCATACTGTTGTGTTGTGTTGTATATTGCATACTGTTGTGTTGTATATTGCGTATTGTTGTGTTGTGCTGCATATTGCGTACTGTTGTGTTGTGTTGTATATTGGCTGCTGCATACTGCAAGCTTACGAACTTACTCACATTGTTTTACGTTGGCCAGTTTGATTTTATAAAGGAACTGCAGTAAAATTAGGAGACAGTTTGTAAAGAAGGTTGTCGACTATTTTGCTAACAATTTTTGAACATAGCTAAAATCTCTTATTGAAAACTAAAATGTAATAAAATGCGAAATGAAAGCGTAATGTTATACTGCCAAACAGTTTTTAGGAATTGCTTCAAGAAAATAGAGTTTTCGAGATCCTCTGAATGATAAGCAAGCTCATAACTTATTTAAAATATTGTCACTGTCTAACTCCATGTTATGCTTCCTGCAGTGTCCTCGAGTAACTCTTCAGGGAGTTCAGTGGACACAAACCTCAATGATGATGGTGAGTCTCTTTCAGTTCCTTACTTGTACCTCCAGCTCCTTACTTGTACCTCCAGCTCCTTACTTGTACCTCCAGCTCCTTACTTGTACCTCCAGCTCCTTACTTGTACCCCCAGCTCCTTACTTGTACCCCCAGCTCCTTACTTGTACCTCCAGCTCCTTACTTGTACCTTCAGCTCCTTACTTGTACCCCCAGATCCTTACTTGTACCTCCAGCTTGTATCAGAATCAAAATTTACGATGGTCCTTCTTACTGTTTTTGGATGGAAAATCTGTAAACAATATCAAGGAAGAACATCTGGGTGGGTGGAATGCCAGGCTTAAAATGGCCCCAGTTAATAATATTGTCTCGTAGACCTCTTTCTTCATACAGTTATGTCGCTGATCTCCACAATCTACAATCTTGAAGTGGAGGCACATGTCACTGTAGAGGTACTGTGTTGGAGTACCAGTATTAAACTGTGCTCGTGATCAACGTTGTTTCGATAATTAAGGAAACAAGCAATTTCATTTTAATATCATAAGTGCTAAAGTTTATTTAACCTTTGCTCCTCACCGTGCAGATGTAGCCGCCATTACTACAGAGAAACCAGGGCGCGTTAAGAATTATGGATCCAACGGTTATTTCATCAACGTGACCGTGCCTTCCTTCCTGGGTACGTGACACCATAGTCTTTCTCACTTATCTTTATTTTTGTATCCATTTGTTTTGTGTTTCCTTTACCTTGTTCGCTCATAATTTGTAACTAGACAGTTCCCGTGGAGGTTCCAAAGATTTTACTGATTTGAAATTATTATAAAGATGAATGCACTAAAGATGCACGAATTATTGTGCTTTAAATGAATATTTTTCATTAATATATACAGAAATTCCATTGCATATCCTATCTACCGATAACATTGCCCAGATAGTACCTATTGAAATTCCTTGATTTAAAAGTGATAAAATTCAGGATCTATAATATAAAATATATTTTTAAGTTTTACCCGTGGTATTATCAGAATCTGAATATTTTTCATAAATGTATACAGAACTTCCATTTTCTATTTATCTACCGATAACATGGCCGTATAAGAGAAGAAAACTGATAACGGAAATAATGGATATTTTATAGTGATTCGTTGCCTTTGGTATCCACAATACAATGCTTATAATACATGCACACCCGTTCTGATTTCAGTTCAATAATTTTTCTTCAGTAATAGATAGGAAGTAATGGGACGGACACACACATAGATACAGAACGAGATGGAGAGACATAGTCTATTATATATGTAGATTGTTGATTACCTTTCCCTTTAGTGTTAGTATACATCTATATTGCTTATCTTTATCGCTATTTCTTATCATTATCGTAGTGGCATATTTCTAACTTTGTTATGAAATAAGAGTTTTGGACTCATGCGTACAGGTCATACGGACGTTAGGTATATTTTCGACCATTTAGGATCCACTGATTTAAACGTAAGCTTACGAATTTCCATACATCACGCCCATCAACTCAAAAATTAAGGTCATCAACTTATTGGAATTGAAGCTAAAATTAGTAATGACCGTGTACCTTAATCATATTTTCCTTTCTACTGTTTTTTTCATCACATGACATCGAATTCTCTTACATTAAAAAATCAGCATATTCCATATACAATGTTATTCCATGTGTGAGAGCACCTTTACTTTTTCCATTGTTACTTATTAAATTCCATTTCCATTCCTTTAGCTCTATTAAATATTTTAATCCAGTATTTAGACAGTTTAATCAAGAAAATAGTTTTGAAAACTTATAACAAATTTGGGTCTAAGAGACCTTATTTCACTCTTTCTCCAGTCGTGTATGTACTTCAGACATAATCTAGAAACAGTGCCTTGTTCTTCTTCAACAATGATAGAAAATTTTTCCTTGCGTCTAAAATGAAACATAGAAAAGAACCGTAACAACAACTCTAGTTGCTGGTGTCCAGAGTCAAATGCTCAGTCGTTTTGATGGAACATTGTCATAACCATTACCCAGTTTTGAGGAACCATAAGTACCATGTTTGTTCTTATCAGACCACTACGACGGAACAATTTTACACATTTCGTGGCCTAGATCCTTGAGCCTTCTTGGCTACACTTTTATTTACTGTTTTAAGACCTAATAAAACAGAACCTCCCATTCCTAACTTCTGTTGTATATCTATAATTCCATGTACATCTGTAATTCCCCTGTATAATTGTACACAGTTTGTTCCTTGTTTGCTTACTTGCTTTCTTGCTTGTGTGCTAGTCTTCATGTCACGCTCTTAAGGATTTACACAGGAGGAAATTCGGTGGGTATATATGTATTGTAAGCATTGTATTGTGGATACCAAAGCCACATTCTATAATGTGGAAATTCTTTCGCGAAGCCTTCTTCCCCCGGCAAATTGAACGAAAAAATTCAGTAGAAATATGTGAATTTTCACGTGTGTGTCTATTGGTCTACATCTACATATACAATAGACAATGTATCTCCATCTCTCTCTCTCTCTCTCTCTTTCTCTCTGTATCTGTGTGTGTCCGTCCCATCACTTCCTATTTATTACTGGAGAAAAATTGTTGAACTGAAATAAGAACGGGTATGAATGACGTATGAGCATCATATTGTGGTTACCAAATGCCACGATCTCTATTAAATACTCAGTTTTCCGTTCTTAGTTTTTTCTCTTACACGGCTATGTTATCGGTAGATAAGATACAGAATGGAAGTTCTATATTTATTAATGAAAAATATTGATTTAAAGGACAAAAATTCGGTGTATATTTTTAATGCATTTGTCTTAGCAAAAGCTAGCAAAATTAAAGCCGTGGAACTTCCACGGGAACTGTCTAGTCTACATATAAAATAGACGATGTATCTCTATCTCTCTCTGAATCTGTGTGTGTTCGTCCCATTACTTCCTATTACTGAAGAAAAATTGTTGAACTGAAATCAGAACGGATATGCGTGTATTAGAAGCATTGTATTGTGAATTCCAAAGGCGCCGGATCACTATAAAATACAATATTTTTTCTGTTATTAGCTTTCTTTTCTTACACGGCCATGTTATCGGTAGAGCAAATAGAAAATATAAGTTCTGTATACATTCATGAGATATATTCAGATCCTGATAATATCACGGGTGAAACTGAAAAATGTATTTTTTAATATAGATCCTGAATTTTATCACTTTTAAATCAACGAATTTCAGTGGGTACTATCTAAGCCATGTTATCGGTAGATATGATGCACAACGAAAGTTCTGTATATGTATTAATGAAAAATATCCATTTGAAGCACAATAATTCGTCGCAAATCTTTAATGCATTCATCTTTATAATAATTTTATAACAATAAAATCTAAACCGTGGAACTTCCACGCGAACTGTCTAGTATATAATAAACAGTATAAATCGATCTCTCTCTGTATCTGTGTGTGTCCGTCCAATTACTTCCTATCTATCACTGAAGAAAAATGATTGAACTGAAATCAGAACAGGTATACATGTATTATGATCTTTGTATTGTGGATACCAAAAGTACTGGATTTCTATAAAATACTAGTGTGTATGTCCGCTAAATATAACGGGTTTTAATATCGAAATTACACGATTCAACTGTATACATTCATGAAAAATATTCAGTTTCTGATAGCAACACAGGTACAACTGAAAAATGTATTTCATTTCATAGATCCTTGATTTTGTCACTGTTAAACCATGAAATTTCCACGGATACTATCTAGGCCATTTTATCGGTAGAAAAGATACAAAATATAAGTTCTGTATGCATTTATGAAAAATATTCATTTATATCAAAATGATTCGTCGTATATCTTGGATACATTCATTTATATAATGATTTCAAATTAGTCGAATCTAAACCGTGGGTTATCAACGGGAACTGTCAAATAATTTTTAAAAAACAGCTTCCAATTATCATCATTCTTACGCTTCTTTTTCTCGCATTTGTGCAGCCTTGATTCTGTTGATCGCCATTTTCCTGTTCTGCACCGTGAACAGTAACTCGTGTCTGTGTCAACTCTGCGCCTCCAACGTCAAGAAAGAACAGCGCTTCGTTTGATTCCTCATATCCTTTTTGCACCTTGACTAAGTCATTGATGAGATTTTCTGTTCATTTTTGGTGAATTTGTGCATCAACACACCATAGAAATGAAAACTTTGTTCCGCCTGCAAATGGGGATTTCCGATACTGTGCGTAGAGTGATAGAGTGGTAGAGTGGTACAGTGATAGAGTGGTAGAGTGGTACAGTGATAGAGTGGTAGAGTGGTACAGTGATAGAGTGGTAGAGTGGTACAGTGATAGAGTGGTAGAGTGGTACAGTGATAGAGTGGTAGAGTGGTACAGTGATAGAGTGGTAGAGTGGTACAGTGATGGAGTGGTAGAGTGGTACAGTGATAGAGTGGTAGAGTGGTACAGTGATGGAGTGGTAGAGTGGTACAGTGATAGAGTGGTAGAGTGGTACAGTGATGGAGTGCTAGAACTCCGCAGAAAATTCAATGCAAGGAAGGCCTAGAGACTGCAGTGCTGGTGGAGTACAAATACAGCCTCTCTCCTTTTATTAGTCTGTCGTAGTACTATCACATTCTTGCTTACAGGAGCTAAGTTCTCTAGATAGTTGAAGAATTAAAGGCTTCAAAATTCTTGGTCCTTATTATACAGCTAGCACCTTCATCAATTTACTGAAACAGACTTACAAAGTCTGCATCACTTTTTTTGAAGAAGGAGCAATTGCATTTTACTCCCTCACTTTCAACATCGGTGAGGTTTTTTTTGGGTTGCGGTCACGGACTTTTGGTATGAGTGACGTGCTCTTACTTGCCTTACTTGCCGTACTTTCAGCCTTATGTCATTTAGACGAAGAAATTTCCTAAGCAAAGCTTGTGACCTTACAATCGTATCCATGCTACTGGCTTAACCCATATTACTTTATGTGGCTTTGTGGGTCTATGAAAAATGTACAAGTCAAGAGAGATACTAAAAGTTTCAAATTAATTTTAGGGTTTCTTTTTAACTGTTCCGCAATCAACGTCCCTCTCATTCTTGTAAACTCTGAACTTAGTTTCATACATAAAAAAAGCAGTTAGTATCAAATTAAAGTTACAATAACTTAGGTATCCGTAAAGTTATTCATTGAAATGTAATGTCCCACGTGCAGGGACCACATTCTGACCTAACATAGTATTTCCATTTTTTCCAAAGTTTCTGGCTGTTTTTCTAAGTAGTTGAAAATTTTGCATAATTCGATTTGTTTCTAAAAACTTTTCAGTATATGAACTAATAGCGAACGTTTAACAAACATATACAGGTGTTTCAGTAAACTACTGACGCAATTCAAAAACTGAGTTTTGACTTTCTATCCTGGGCACCTCAATGAAAACTCAGAACTCAATTTTTGGCATGCATCAGTTTTTTTTTCTGAGTCCCGTAATGCTGGGGCACCCCGTTCTTTATAGAGATAACTTAACATTTCATTATTATAAATGCTAATATTAAGGTCCATTTAATTCAGCTCTTCAAAGAGACATCTGTGATATTTATCTTTACGTTAGATTGGAACGCACGTTTTGTGCTTACACATGTAGACGTCATACAGAAAATGCATTTATTACCTCTAGTATCACACGTGGATGAGTCAATATTCGGGATATTGAAGTGTTTTCTCACACATTTATTTTTCTGTGTAAATTGCGTAGACTTTATCATACCCCCACAGACGGCTTGCGTAAGCGACATCAGTAATGTACGTTGTGCACTTTGTAAAGATAGAATATGACTTTATAGTTCATTTGTGATATATTCTACTATATTAGAGATCAATATATGTGTGCCTGTATTTGTTAACTCACTTGTTTGCGGACACGTCTTTTTTGCAGTAGTTCTCTTAGTAGTGATCAGAATTACTGAGTCGGAGTATAGGTTCGGTGTCGCGGTGGAGATGAAATCACTAAATCCAAATCTTGGAGTCGCTGAGTTTCAGTTGTGAAGTTGGAGGATTCTTTGTTGAATGTTGTCTCTAAACACGTACAAAGTTTGGGTTCAGATTAAAATATCTGCCATCATCCAATTTGCTAAGAATATATTTTGAAATTAGTTTTGAGCGTATAAGGTGTCCCAGTTCGTTTATATTGGTTCCTGCCACGCATGCCCTGCCCACACCAAGACTGTCCCACAACATCGGGTGAGTTCCATGAAACGAGTGTCTGAGATGAATAAAAGCAGCAGACAATCCATGGAGTTATTTTTGATTGCTTATCACCACGACCACGCAATTCTTGTTATGATTGTCATCGTCATGACTACGACAGCTGAACTCGAGTAGCTCTTCCAATGCTTACCATGACTGTTGCTCAAACTTATTAAATTTATTTGCTGCTAAAAGTAAAACCTATGTTTTTGAGTAATCGGTTGAACTTAATTGTGTCAGTAAATGTGTATATGGAGGTAGTTAAAAGATATAGTACCTCGTAATACTAGACAATGCTTTACAATACTCACAATGCTATACAAGACTATGAAAGGCTTATAACACTTAATGATGCTTTACAATACTTAATAATACTCTGCAATACTCTATAACACTTCATCCTATTGCTTCAGTTATTCATCAAGATTTTGCCTCAGATATTCTAAGAAATATTCTACTATTTGTAGTTTTCACAATTTCTGTGTTTTTCAGCATCAGAAACTAACTAGAAAACATCATATTAATGTGACTTTCCCTTCATTGGCCCTTTAATAACGTACCCAATTAAATTCATATTCTAATTACTTTTATTCCTACTGACTGTACTTATGTTTCACTTGTGTAATCAGTTCTGCACCAGAAACAGTTTCCTATAATCCTGATTTTTGAGTCCAGGAGTGTTGCCAATACTTCTAGCAATGCATCTGAACTTATGCCACCGTCCACTCAAGTCATAACGGTAGCTACGGCGGAGGCTTTAATAAAAATGTGTACAACAATCCCAATGTTTTAGAATTTCTTTCTTGATGCTCCATTTCGAGGAATTTGTTCGCTATTTTATGAAAAAGAGAGTTCATTAAAACATAGTCCGCAGAGTTGTCACTGTTCATTTTTATAGGATTTTCATAAAATGCTTCTGAATGCACTAAGATTTTGCTGGTCACAATCAATAAATTACAATTTTGCAATTAAGTTACATTCAAGGGTGTGAGCATTTCTTCCGTCTTTCAAACATTGCGTTTGGAACAACTAATTTTTCATTTTTCTCGTATAAGAACTAGTTATTAGCAATGTTTATCTGGTTTATTGCACTATACCTGCGTTTCAAAGTGTAGTAGCGATAGCAGCGTTGTTAAGAGTTGAGGTAGAGGGACGGAGACGCATGCGTCACACCTAATGTTCGTAATGCCCCAGGTGCCCGCAAAAGTTCATGCGGTTTCAACCTGGTACATGGTGCTTGACGCAAAATAATTTTCAACGAGAAAATGACGTGACATATATATATATATTATATATATATATATATATATATATATATATATATATATATATATATAGATTAGTTTTCGGATTGTGTAACTCTGCTCAAATTATTGAATGAATTGGAGAGACGAGTACACTAGCTGACACCACGTAATATAAATCAATAAAATATATCGATATTAAACGTGTCTTATTAATATATATATATACAATTACACTGCATCCAATCTCAAAAATGTAACAAGAATTAACCCTTTTCTACTTTGAATTATCATGAAAATTCCAATTTTGTAAAAATTTGAACATGATTTTTGTAAAGGAAGCCTAAAAAATCATAATAAGAAAACCAGGGCTGGAATTCGGCTGAGCTCAAGCACTTGAGCAGTACATAGTATGAGCCAAACCCCAACAGATAGCTAGCTTACTGGCAGGTCGAATGTGAGACTGAACTCATTCACAATTTCTCGGAACCATCTGCCAGCTTCAGCACACTTATCTTCCCTCTCACTTACATTTGCCCACACTGGAAAACCGACGGTCACGCATCACACAGCCTGCACACCAACACACGCCTTTGTTGCAGGCTCCCTTGACGTGACTATGTAACAACTACTCCAGCTGCAACTACTACTCGCAATCTATTTAATGAGCCGTCTTCTTTGGCCTACTCGGCCTGTCAAACTGTCAACTATTAGTAGCTAAGCCTACTACTAGCCTGCCCGCTTCTTTCTGCCTACACCAGCCTACACCAGCTAGCCCAGACCGCTCTCTCTAACATCCTCACAATTTCAGGCGTCGACGCTGCTCATCGCGGTAAATTTGTTGGCGCAGCTTATGGGCGACTCCGGAAAATTTTTAAGTGCAACTTTTGAAGGAATTTCTGGAGAGTGGGAAGGATAAAACCTGCCTGCGCATTGGAGAGCAAATGGCAGTAATATGTAAAACATCCTCACCAATCTGGCCTACACCTACATGCCCTGTAGCTCTTGATGTTTCTGCGCCCCTGCGGATGCTGCTGCTGACAGTGATATTGATGCTGCTACTGCTGACGATGGTGTTGATGCTACTGATGATACTTCTGCTGCTGCTTATCATGACGATATTGATGCTGCTTCTGATGATACTGATGCTACGTAGCTCGATGATGGTAGCAGCATTTCTTGCAGACCAACTCGAGGAGATCGTAAATTTTATAGCCTTGAAGATGAGAAATTTTGCAGAGCTGAAACTTCTTCCGGGAACAACACAGCGAACAAGATCAGGATTGAAAGCTTGGAAAAACCTCAAGTTAAGCCTGAAAGATATGAAAGTCTTGGGCTTCACCGTAAACGTATGAGAAAACGCGTCATGGAAGCGAGGGGAACACGTAACATCATAAATTTTTAATTGTGTAACAAGTATTGACACATCATGAGTGCATAATACAAACATGTCATCGACTTGACTATTCATGCATTTACTCTGTCCGAAAGAAGGCTATGAGAGCAGCAAACACGCATGCAGAGTAGATGCAACATCTCGAGGGGAACTGTGCTGCAGTTAGTAAACGCCACAGATCTACTAAAACAAATCCGGGACACAAAATGTACTGTAAAATAACACTGTGAGAGTGAGGAAAATTATACTGGGGTTACTGTGAGAGTGAGGACACAGTAATACTTAGGTTACCGTGGAGATCAGTACGAATGTTGCAGAGGAGATTGCCTGTTCGCTCATCTGAGGTACAGGTAACTTGAAGTCTTGTCATACGAATACCAGACTAGTTTCTCCTCTTCCAAACACCAAAAATTTGTTAAACATACTTGAACATCTGTTACAATCAGATATGTTGAAGGCACGCACAAAGATGGCTTTATTATTGCATTAGACTTTAGGTCTTCCTCGTCTGCTTCTCAGCTGACTTTATGAGGGATGTACACCACCTTCCAGAGCACCAGCTTTTTTTCTTATTTCAACAATTGTGACGAACTGATCCATATCTTTGAATTGAAATATATATCTGTGAACTAAATTAAAAATAAATTATGAGCATTAGTTGGGTATTTGTTAACTCCCAATCACTGGAAAAAAAATTTAGTGATGAACTGTTTTTCATACTGGTCGGGCATGACAATGCTTACGAGTTTGTCAGCTTGGCAAGCTGCACTAAGACCTGCACTTAGTGCGCGTTATAATCGTCTTCTTCAGTTTTTTGTAAATTAGTGGGGAAATTCTAGGAATACTTTCAGATATCGGAATGGTTACAGATTAACGAAGTGAACTTACATTTTCTAGCAGTGCATATTTCTTATCACACAGTAGTTCAAAATTACAAACAATAATCCTCAAGCCACGCCGCTACCAATAAGCACATCCGAGCATAAATAAAACAAGCAATGCGAGTCAGCATCGTTTTTGGAACAAATTCACTAGCATAACGCCTAATCTTAAATTAGAAATTAAACCTGTGTGGTAAATTTTATTGTACACTTGTACGATTCACATTGAAGAGAGCTTTAGCTATCCAAGGAAAATTCCATTCATAGCTTAGATTCTGCTATGTGAGTCACAGATAAATGAATCGACTGTGTTAACAGAAAATATAGAATATCTTCGGAGGTGAACACTGAACATTCTTCATTTCATGAGTACGCTCAAGATTTAGTTAATTTCTAATACAAAATTGCCTGTGTCTCTGTGTTTCGTTTACAGCCACACTTGGAGATTTATTCTAGAGTAAAGTTTAAAGGAGACTCCCAGTGAGCTCGCTTAAACATCATTTGCTATCCGGAGAATTTGTGCTGAATTTGCTCTAGCTGATATGATGTAAGATTATGCTTTTAATTTACCATAGTAATAACTATGAATGAAACCCCTTTGATAGGTGTACGGTTCAGCTTTCACTAGGCTGCATGCTTCTGAAAGACAGGATTCTAATGACACATGTGACGAGTCTGTGACGGATCTATTTCGCCAGCCAGCATGGAATGCATAATCGATCACATCACAGGAGCTGCGGCGGGGCATCATCTATGACATCGTAAGGGATTTTTGGCTTAAAAATTGGAAACATTGAAGCATTTACGTTATTAAAGAAATGATCGGATACGCAACAGATCCAGGGGCAGCTGACGAAGGACTTATTGGCTGCCGGTCGAGGACAGTGAATCAAATATTGGATCACGTCCCAACACGGCATGCCGCATCCCTGCTGCTCGACTACAAAATTAATAAACTCCTCTCGCTTTCGACGACCGCTCGTTTTTCTTTTGAAGCAACAAAAATAGAAATGTTCGATGGCGCTCCGCTTCCAGAACTCTTGCTTGCAGTCGTTCTCTGACGATTTTACTAGCACTTGCTGAGTTAAATTTTAGGTGCGGATGGCAGTCGCTCGAAGAGACTCATCTTCTATACAGGTATCGAATTTGAGGGTACATATTAGATGCAAAATAGAGAGTAAAGCTGCGTCTGGTCAACTTTACTCATTGTTAGGTCATGTTTAGACCAGCTTCCAGACCACAGTTGGTCTAACTTTTGAATTAAATCAAAGTGACAATATACTTATTTCAGACAACTTATTTCTTACAGACTACAGTGAAAGTAAAATACATTGAAATCATTATGGCTTTTGTATAGCAAGGCTCTATGAAGTTAGTATGCCACAGAGACAAGAAGCATCTTCTCTTATACTGTCACGTGTAAACAACTGGTATGTTTTTAGACTAAACTCCAGTAGAAATTAGATGGAAACTATGAACGCAGTTTGAAAGAAAACATTCTATGGAAATCATCACTATGTTAAGTGCAACCAAGTCAGTTCGTATTTTCGTTATGAATGCTAATCAAAGTATGAAATTCTCTAAAATACAATGTTTATTCATCAATATTAAGTTACATTAATAATCTGGAGACCTAACATACGTGGTAAAACTTCAAATAGAATTATAAAAATAATGGAGCGACACAGAAAATAATGATGAAGTGCTCTGAAAGTTCAGTACAAATAGCGAACCATGAAAAAAGTGCTGCCCAAACTATGGAGGTTTGACTACAAATGATCGTAGGAAGTGAACAAAACTACAACATGTAGCATTTTCCTACAGAGTGCACGGATTACACACATTGCGTACTGAAGAATATATTGTTACTGAGACATGAAGGCATTCAATGTCTTGAAAGCAAAGTTGAGTTCCAATAAATGTGGTGGACTGCTGACACTGAAATCCCCCTAAAAAGCAAATAGGAATTTATTTAGGGCTTTTTTTCGTGCGTCATCACATCTCGCTTGTCTGAGCGTAAGAAAAGGAAATACTTTGTCTTTGACTACAAAATCGCACGATCACATTCACAAATGAATACATTTTTGTGCTATGTATTTCATCCAGCGTGGTGTACGCCGTTAGGCCTTACATAATTTTTAAAAATGAAACGTATTAAAATCAGATCATCATATTTTGCATGTCTCAAAGTGTTTCACAGAGTTGCATGCAGGAAGAGTTGTCTTCTTTGTCTGACAATGAACTAAAGAACAGTATAAAGTTCTATGTCACTAGCAGCACAGGTTGAGGAGGAGAGGAGGTGAAACAACTGGGAAGCTCCTGCCTCTATAAAGTCCCACTCACAATCTAAATTAACGGCAACTTCCAAGCTTAATATTAAACAGCAATGAGTGCAGCCCCTAGAGTACACTTCATCCACTCGATGTCAGTGCGGATGTCGAGTTATGTTTGACGAAAACAGGGCTCGCAAGAACATCACTGATTTTAACAAGACTCGCTGCCGGATGCTGGCAGGCCTTTCTTCGGGTTAATAGAGGCCTCCCCTGGTACTGAACCTCGATTTCCCCACGGGGTCAGGCGAGCGTAGCTCACAGTCTCCTTTAATTACTTCACTTTTCAAAAGTTCGAACCTTAGGACGGATCTTCGATGATAGCCTCCACCTGGGTGCTCTTTCTTAAGAGCTCCGGGTGCTCTCGGCTGCTTCTGTACTGATGAAGATTTTGACTGAGTGCCCCAGCAATGCTGACGGTCTTTATTATGGTGAAGACCGTAGTTGAGGTCACTTTGGCCTTGGTGTGAAGCTTTGTGGAAAATCCAGACTTCAGTGCTGATTTTAGAGAGCAATACTGAGATTTTGGACCTATGTGATGGATCTCAATTGAAATTTTTGACATGGGAGATTTAAGGATTTTTGTTTAAAAACAAGGTTTGGGTTATGACCTTTGGTAGGGATCCTGACCAGGCTTGAAATTCTTATTGAGAATCGTGGCTGCGTGAGGATTCATTTGTTGTTGGCAGTGCAGAAATAAAATTCCAAAAATGAAAGAAAACAGAATGAAATAATCTAACTCCTGCATCCGAGCTCACGCAACTTTGTGCAGAATCTGAATATTACGAGAGTGGGACTAGGAGGATGCTGAGGAAAGTAGTAGAGAACTGAGAAACATGAATGGAAAATGTGAGAAAGATTGCAAGAGAGCACTCGTGCCTGTATATGAAATCTTTCGACTATCCCTATGATGGTGAAAATGAATCAGCGTTTTGTGTTGTAAATACAGTCGTTCTTAAGTTCACTTATTTCACATGGTGCCAAATGAATCCTCTTTAGAATATAAATATTAGTAAACGTAGTCAAATGAATACACACGTTTCCTCCCTATTTTAGTTAAAATTGTTTGATTTGATGACCTTAAAAATTTGTAACCAAATAACTAGTGTTAAGCCCCACAATTTTCGTAGATTCATCTATTTCTGAACAAAAATTTTTGGTCAAATTGCTAATGTCCAATATCATCAGCATTCATGACGTTTAATGTGCCATGTTATCATCGACCTAAGACACAATATTGACCATCATGATTATTGCCTCTCTCCTCACACTAATTGTTCCCCATGTGCCTCTCTTCTCTCTAGTGATGTGCGGCTGAAAGCCCAAATCTGTTACGCTTGAGCGAAGTCTACATAGTCATAGAATTTAAATAACGCACAAAAATGACCAAAAAGCCAAGTGCATCCGCTCATAGTCTTTAATAGATGCTCAAAACTAAGAAAAATAAACATTGAGCAGTCATGTGTCTATTTTAAAAGATGATACAAGGTCACCTAAATGTCCCTACGCCCTTTACAACGTGTCTCATGAGCGTGTCGTAGACGCACAAGTTTGACTCCATCATCACGCAAGACAACCAAAACAAAGCAAACGCATTGAAAAAGTGGCCTGTCGTGAGCCACAAGCTGTCACTCGTCTTGTTCGCTGCTCAACTTTGCTGCAAAAAAAAATTTTTTTTGACTCCACTCAAGCGACAAAAAGAAACTTTAGCGAGTCCTGCTGAGACCAAAAATAAAACAAAGAGAAGTGCATCGCGTAGAAACAGTCACGTCTGATTGACCTTCGAGTTACTGCTGCAAGATTTCTGCTTTAAAAAAGTCTGAAGACTCCGATTCGTTATGTATGGGATTTTATGCAAAGTTCTAAGCTAAGAAATTTATGAAACTACCAACAAATGTAAAGCAATTATAAACATTGATCTGAAAAATGTATTTCTCATATTTGAACATTTTGCCTTTATAGATTTCAGCGATCGCGTGTATAAAGAGCACACATGTAGGGAAAACTTTGTATACATAAGAAAACTTTTTCATTATTTCAGACTCTTGTAGTATACATTTTTCTTTTTGTGTCATAAACACTGT
Organism: Trinorchestia longiramus; assembly: GCA_006783055.1. Lineage (NCBI taxonomy): Eukaryota > Metazoa > Arthropoda > Malacostraca > Amphipoda > Talitridae > Trinorchestia > Trinorchestia longiramus. Next base: position 84,726 of record VCRD01001174.1, on the reverse strand, counting down.
ATGTATCGAACAATCGCAGCTGCGTCTGTGTTTGGGGAGAAAAAGCAAAGGAATGAAATGAACAAATGTGAGGCTCCTATATCTTCTCATCCACTCTGAACTAACGTCCTTCAGCTGAACACAGCAGAACATGTTGAAGCTTACCTTCCCTCGCTCCACTGCAGCTGAACACAGCAGCACATGTTGAAGCTTACCTTCCCTCACTCCACTGCAGCTGAACACAGCAGAACATGTTGAAGCTTACCTTCCCTCGCTCCAGTGACCGTCAGAAGGAACATGAAACTGAAAGCCATCACTCGAGGATAGACTGAACTACTCTATAATTGACCTTGCAGCATTGAACACTGACTAGGGAAACTCCTCTGAAGCTTCCGTGATGCATCAGGCTACACTCTATGTATATGTTTTAAATAGTTTCTATAATTGTCTTTTACATCTTTAAAAATTCCCTAAATGGTTCAAACAACGTCTTAAGTTATTCTAAAATTGTCTTTGATACTTATGGCAATAGTATAATAAACTTATAAACTAGTTTTACGCAGTGTTAAAATTAAAAAATTAAAACTAAACATTTTTAATATTTTATAGAATATTATGAGTTTTTGAAAATGATTACAAATTTTCACTACAACATATTTGATCGGCTTCATTTTAAGAATGGTCGAAGTTATTAGCTCTCTCAAATCATTTCGATTGAGGGTACATGTAAATGTCACATAAGAAAGACTTTAAAACTGCTATAAACCGATCAACCAACAGTGCACAATTTAAAAAAAGGTGCAAAGAAAGACTACAGAGTTTTTGAGCGGTAAGCAATTAGGAAGTGAGCAGCAAAGCACACGAGCAACCGACAATGAGCTGAGCTGTGAAAGTCCGCAGTGAAGTAACATGACCTGTTCACCATCAGATTTTTGGCGAGGAGGAGGGAATGGGAGTGAGGGGGTGATAAAGAGGGGGATGAGGGGG
>VCRD01001174.1:38513-83536 GCA_006783055.1 Trinorchestia longiramus | reverse complement strand
GAGGTCTTGTGCTAGGGTGAGCAGAGGGAGGTTGGGGAGGAGGTAGGGAAGGTGGCTTTGGAGGAAGGTCGTTGTCTTGTGAGACTGGATATAGTGACTGTGTGGTACAACACTCGTTATGTGGGTGAAAGTAGTAGTCGGTATTATTGTGTTGATAATCTATCGTCATGACACCATACCGGATAATTAGTAGCTACGTCAGAATAACAGTACCTTTGTTGTGAGGCTCGTGCATTGTTTGTTCTGACAACTTCAGCATAACTCCATACAAGCTCTTTACTGGCAGAGGTGATTGGTGTGAATGCTTTTGGCAATAACATACTAGGCACATTCAAGTTATAACACCACCAATTTTTTTCACAGAACTGGAAACACAAAAACCTGCAGTTTGTTTTGAATACGCAAGCACTCGTAAATACGTGACAGTAATAGCAGCACTGTACTGCATTCAGCCCTAGCGACAGCGGCGAGAACCAGAGCTATTCATGATTTTTAAAATGAAATGTGACATCTGTGTTTGTGCTTCCATCGAGCTTTTTGGCGCTTCGTTTCAGGATCAAAAAATGACATCGGTGACTTATCTAATGTCACAATTAACGAAAAGAAAGTTCCATTCATGACGTCATTACACGTCAACATTGCCTGACAACATGCCACGCGCGCAGCCTAGTGGTCGTCTGGCAGCATTCGTGGCCCCACCTGGATGACACTTTTCGCTATTTCATGTCTTCATGCAGGATTGTGTGCCCAGATCCCACGAAAATGCCATCTTCGGAGGCAATGTGTTCCACACTCATTTGGTGATCCTCCAAAATAACTTTCTCCACTCACTCGAACATACTACCGTCAGACAAGCTGGTGCGAGGCCGAGTCTTGGTTTGTTGCCACTCGACGTTTTACCTTCTTTGAACTGTTGCATTCACGAACGCGCATTAGACACATCCATGACACCATCACATGTCTCACTCAACTGGCGGTGAATTTCAAGCGGTGTCACGTCACTGAAATGGAGTTCTGTAGGCTGTGGGGTGCTGTCATCTCTGTCACCGTTTTACAACGAATGCACGCGTATTTTAAAACAAACAGCATATTTTATCTGTTTCCAATCCTGAGAAAAAACATTGGAAGTATAAGAACTTGAATGAACCTCGTAAATAAGGCTATTCGTTGTTACTTATTTTCACTCAAAATAAAAATATATTAAAAGATTTCAAATTCATTGTTTTTCCCGATAGATCTTTTCCCGTTATTTTTCTTATTTCTTGCAAATACTATTATTAAACAAAAAGAAAAAGATTCATGATATGATTGCCTTCGGAGGAACTCAAACCTCCACAGATATATTGATTGAAAGTTTCCCATTTTGATCACAGATGTGAAAAAAGAATATTAAACACACAGAAAAACTATGCATACTTATTCTGAAGTCATAGAAAACCAGTGATAAATAAAGACAAAGAATTACCTTGTTAAATTAACCTTGAGTTAAGCCTCTTGAGACAAGTTGATCATATTTTAACCCCTGGACTAATTAGTTGCGACACTGAGCTATACGTCATAAAAACACAAAACCGTTAGACGTTCAACAGCTACATACATTTCCCCGATTGCTTTGTAATTTTTAAGCCATTATTTGGCACAAAAAATTTATCAACACTATAAGATAGAGCCTAAATCAGTACAAGAATTTAATACCCCTACGGTACCCTTTTTATGTTCTACAACTTGCAGATTGCAAATATTGTATTCATTATGAGATTTAAGAGCATCATAACGACTTTAATTAACATGGAAATCACGAATTTAGTAGTTATTACCCTCAAACATTACCAGCTTCTTGATTCTCAGCACCTGACCAAACCATCACTGGCAGAGCGATACAAATTTCCCTTGTATCTTCTGCACCCTAACAATAACCCGTCGTCATACTCAATATATGCATATATAATTTGTACCCTGAACAATGTTGTCACAAAATAACTTACTTTATAATCAAAGCATGACTATTAAAGCTTATATCATAACATTTTGAAAAACACAAAGACAAGCGACAAAATATGTTAGCTATCAGATAAGTTTCTATTTAGAGCAACTAAACTCCATACTCAGAATATCCTCGTATCAGACTGCACTTTTCTGCCCACTCTATCCTTCGATTAGAGATTAAACTCCTTCCTCACTTGGCTTCACTTCTCAATGTAGCGCTTTTCTGCCGAAAAAATGAAGTCGGTCATTTCTATAGACCATCATTATAAACAAACTTTCGTAACGCGCTCCGCCTACTCTGTGATGAGTTTTTTTGCCTCTTAAATAAAATTAAGCTATGGTAGATCAGCACTAAATATTTATTTCTCCCGGAACATCTTATGTCCTTTTCGAAGAAGAGCAGATGGCTCATAAATTCACTCGTTTCGACGTGTCGATGATTATCCATGTAAGCCAACACTACGTTCGCATTGTGAACTTTTTACCCTGACTGATGCTCCATTCTTCATCGTTATAGTGTTACACATTTCCCCATTTACAGTATTGAAGTGTACCTCTGAAAAGTTCCTATCAATTACAAAATGTACTACGTAACAGATATATTAATCATTTAGAGTATGCATCATTTAAAGTCCAGGGTGGGTACAATTCTTGTTCCATGTTTCAAATCAATTTTAATATGTACTTAATATCACGCAAATATTATTCAATGTTATTTTATGAAATTAATTATCAAGGTGAAATTTACTCTGCTTCTTACCAGAGTATCAAAGATCTACAGTCAAAATTGAATGCATGCTGGGAGAAATTACCCTTAAAAGGGAGATATATGTACCCTGCAAACTAGTGAAGGCAAAAAGGAAGCATTTCGGATTAATTTTTTTGTAGCCATGGATTAGTCAATTACTTATTATGATACTTGTTAATTTCAGCCATTGAATTAAATGCAATCTTCCTTGAATAAAATTGGTTTTATTTTGGAACAATATTTATGCCCCTCCTCCTTTTGTATTTTAAGATCGTATCTATCATTGCAAGATCTTGACAGTATATTGAGTTGTTACTATGATGAGCCTATATATATTTTAATTATATCATCGAAAACGTTAGGATGCAATCTGTTTCTTTGTTTATTTTTAACTGCAGTTATAAACGTAAACATTGTCAGCAGAAGGGCTTACTAGCTGCAGTTACGAGGTATTGAAGTGCACAGGTAGGTAATATGCAGAAATGCCTATAACGATATATGTATGCCAAGCTGCAAGCTAGCTGTATGTTTTAGAATTTTATTCTTGAAGGTATTTTCTCGCCTCCTATCACTTAAATTAATTTTATCGCTGGTGCTGTTCAATAACACGAATATTGGGGGCAGCAAATTACATCATTGGTAACTCAGATAACTCTCTTCTATTGGATCACCTCAAAAATTATTTGGACTGAGCAACAAAAGAATATTAAATGCATCTGTTGCACCAAACTAATTTGATCAATGCGTATTTTTAGATAAATATTATACTGAAGATACCAGTAGCATTCACAAATGTTTTTGCTTGTATGCAAGAAACTGGTTATGGAACAGAAAGCCAACGAAACTCAAATTGATCTTGTGTAATTTTATAATCAACATATTTTATGTTCGTCATTTCTACATATCTTTCACAATTATTAATATTAAAATAAAAATATTATTCTGTGGAATGTTAACAAACTAAAATGATGCAAATGTATGCAACTAAAAAAATATTAAAATACTATTATGCTAGTTAGAGGCAAAAAAATAGCCAAACGTCAATCCTGAGACCAAAATTTGGTCTCAGGATTGACGTTTGGCTATTTTGAGAGTATTTTTTTTACTCTCAAAATAGGTCAGATTTAAGGATTTTGGCCAGATTTAAGCAAAATAGGCCACATTTAAGCATTTTGGTCAGAAATGAGGCAATCTGGTAAACCCTGGTTGTGCCCACGGTCTCCTATTTCAAACTCATTGAGTTTCTCCGTTTTAGCTCCATCGCCCTCACCCTATCCTCTTCTGCCCCCTCACACACGTCCCAAGTCTGTACGCTGCACATACGTCAGCAGGAGGGCAAGACTGGCAACACGTGACGCATGTTAGAGAGCACAGGCTGTGTTCAGTAATTTGTCTCAAAACTTACATAGAATGAAACCTGAGAACAGGGAAAATAATGAAAGTAAAGTACATGGAACAATGAGGTGTATGTTTTAGTCATTGGTATTACTCTCAAATGACTGCTGTTTATTTTATTTCTAGGATTTTGTTTCTGCAAAAATTATAAAATAACATTAATGTTGCATCAATGAAATTAAGACCGCAACATGAAAATGAAGCTTTATATTGAACGATTAACGACTTCAATAAAATTTAAGTGGGAATGAAAATATAAAGTGTAGTCTCTTCAGCAGTAGACGGCAAGCCTCTTTGAACAAATCATTGTCCTCTTACGCGTCTACTCTAACTTTTTCGTGCCTTATTTTCTGCTTAGAGGTGTGGTTTTCTTTTCATGTGTCTAATTTTTCTTTTACGCACCTGATTCTCCTTTATTATCCTATTACGTGCCAGATTTTTTTCATTTCATGTACTATTTGGAATATGAATCTAAAAATAGTGGGCAAAGACAACCCCTATTGTGACTTTTTGATATGAAGAGACTACGCAGCGACAAAATTCTTAGCATTCCTCCGTATTTGGTGAGCTTTTTTGATAAGCTAATGATGGCAGCCAATCATGCTAGAGTCATTCATTTTTGCAGCTTCTTACAGTTCTAATAGCAATTTTTAATACTAATAAATACATTGAGAAAATTGTGGTACGCACACAAAGTTAAGTACGCGAGCAAGACAGGTGCTTTTGAACATTGCTGGGGGGGGGCGAAACTACGACGGTCATGAGGCCTTTGTAATCCCCGACTTCCTCTCCCCACCATCGGGCGCTGGGAATTCGTGATCAACTTCTGCCGGAATGATGACTTCTAGAAAAGAGATTTTTTCGGGAAGAAAAAGTCGATGCCAAGTAAATAGCGACAGAAACACCAGGAAAATCACGCAAAAGACTCCGGTAACCGTTCTCGATATTGCTGAGACCGCTGTAATGGCAATGCTGTCGCGAACACCGTCGCTAACTGCCGTTGTGTCAGTGGCTGACGGTGGGATTCAGTTGCTGATTGTGACAAGAACAGAAGAACCACGAAAGATCACAAGTAACAACAACGGAGAAAGCAATAGTACTTTAGTGCCAACTTAATTTTAAAATGTACTGAATTTTCACAAATGCTTAAACCAGGTTTATACACAAATTGGTTGTATCCTACTTCTTTTGTCATTTGAAACAATATATTTTTAGAGCCAAAAGTATATGAAGTGCATGAAAGTTAAAAACCGAAAACAAAAAGCAAGAAAGAAGTACATATCACAATAAATAACGTACGAGAGGCTCATTAAGGACATGAAACAAACATGTCATGTTTGACGTGTAGCAAGCATGTTTATCATGTAGCAAACATGTATATCATGGAGAAAACATGTTTATTATCCATCAAACATGTTTATCATGTAGAAAATATATTTATCATGTAGCAAACATGTTTATTATGAAAGAAACATGTTTATCCTGATTACCAGAACCATATAAAGTTTACTTTATATCGTTTACTGTTGTCTATGATGGTCCTTATATTAGGGAGCTCATCAAGGATACTAGTTTTGATGATGCACTGAATGCTACTGAACTCTCTGCCTAGTTGTCTCTTAAGTCCGTCATTGCAAACTTCCTTGACAACCACAGAAGTGTCCAGTATCAGAAGGTGGTTCATGAGTTAATGGAGAATTTCCGCCAACTTCGTGCGCGCATGTTAGTGAAAATGCACTTCCTCGGTCTAATCTGGACTATTTTCCAGAGAAATGTGTAGACTTCAGTGAAGAACAGGGTGAGCGCTGTCACCAAGATATCAGGGTTATGGAGGAACGCTATCAAGGCCGATGGGATGTCAACTTTCTGGCCGACTACTGCTGGTGCCTAAAGAGGGATGCGCAGTCTGCTCAGCACAAACGGAAGTCCCTGAAGAGATCATTCATCCATGAGTATCTTCCTTAGTTCATTATACTCTTCTTGCTATCTATTAAAAATATTTTGTAAGCCTTGTGTGGATAAATCATCTCATATTTTTAATATTGCGTTTTATTCCCCTACGAATAGAACGGAATTTAGGCTATTTTAAAATGTTAATATTTCATTAACCTGATCTGATTTAGTAAAATGAATATGATTTTCTGGATTCAGTGCAAAAAAACTAGCCTAAAATCAGGTATTATATGTTAGAAATTGAAAACATCGCAGACCAGAGTGTTATTTAAATTTATTAAAAAATAATTAAAGACCACTCGATAATAGATATGTGTTTTAATTGGCCAGCGTTTTTCTAATAATTGCCTGATTGCTTTAATAATTAAGGTACAATTTTTCTACCTGAAAACGAATGTTTGAAAACCTTTGGACCCATTAAATTTATAAATACAAAGTAAGAACCGCATTAATATATATAAATATATATATATACATGTATGTATGTATGTACATATATATGTATATATTTATATATATATGTATATATACATATATATATATATATATATATATATATATATATATATATATATATATATATATATATATATATATATATATATATATATATATATATATATATATATATAACACAAGTTTGATAATTCCGAGCGTAGAAAGGTTCTAATTAATCGTAACTGTAATATTAGTATCATAACATCATGATAAATGTGTTTTTTATTATGAAGGCGTTTTTTATAAATGATACAAATATCACACGATTGAACGGCAATATCGAACTGCTTCCGCAGCTCATGATTAAAAGTATTTACGATATTGACAGCACAACCTTCGATTCATGTCATAGAAGTTGATTATTCTAGACGACAATTATCTGATCCTCTATTATGACATGGTATCATGCACTCGTTGATCGCAGCGCTGATTACATGTGTTCTCGTACGACACTTTGGACAGTCGTGACGGCCTCAATCTTGAGAAGCAATTCCAAGACGGCGGCAAGGAAATAGGTGTTTTTATGAAGTTATTAACTTTGATGGGAGAATAAAGTTCCCACCAGGTACATCATTCTGACATGCGTACAAGAGCGATGAGGTGATCGAGATCTAGCGCTTTACTTTGTAGTTTCCTCCTTCCCTTGATGGCGGTCTAACATTACTGTTCGTTTGTTGCGCTCAACTTCCAAGATTGCAGCACAATCCTCGTGCATCTGTTAATTCAATGAGAAAAATTCAAACTTAAAGTAGAGACACGTTTGGCAGTGCATGCCAATATGTCCCCATAACGGCTCATACATCCGTTTTTTATATTTTCATAAATACGTAAGCATTTATAAAAACATAAAAAATCGATGTTTATATGCATATACGTAAATAAAAAGTCTCCTCCGACTCTTTAGCAGCTGGACCTCAACATGACATAGTGTTTTGATATTGGTGTTCTTCATTAAGAAGAACGCAGAGTCAAAAACAAATACTAAGAATATTTTGCCTGGCTGTGGATGTTCTAAAAAATAATACCGGTTTCTACTCACGTTTTGTATGAAGTAAAATGGATGTTCTGTCTGAAGAGTGTGGTAGATCTCATGTGTGTGGACCTTGTTAGTTTTGAAGATAAACTTTTGCCCAGCCAAACAGTCTCGAGCCCGTACTCAAGCAGCGAACTGCCAGCACACACTTTCTCTTGACCACAATGACAGGCGCTATGTATACAGAGTGCGGCAACATACTTCCTTTTGCTGAAAGAAACTTCCTTTAAAAAAGGAAGTTATGTTGCTGCATCCTGTATTTATTTCGGTCAGTAAATTATTTAATTCTACGTTATACTCATGAGTCTCTGTATAACTTGTATTTTTCGACTGAGTGGTCATCGCAAAATTGATATTAATATCAGAATCTCAGCCATTGACATGAATATCAAGAGCAGCCTAGGAATCAACTGAGAGACAGCATACTGCACCATCGCATGTTCTCAGTAGAACGGCAGTACTTTACTTTTCGTGATGCAGGAGAGCGTGTTTCCTCAGCACCACAACTGCAGCACGTCGCCTTAGCTATTATAGTTGCAGAAACGAGCGGTCTCTCAAGACGGCAACTGCAACACGTCGTCCTCAATCAGGTCCATGTGAGAAGACTGAGAATTATTTTCTTCAAATCAATGACTGTCAAATGATTGCGAATTGAGTGCGCAAAAAGTTATGTTGCCCAAAAGCGGCAATCAAGTTCTTCCTAATGAAAGTCCACCCTCTACGAACTCCTCCTTATCGAGGGGGCGCCGCACCTGTTGTGATTTTTGTGGACTCCCGCCACTTATTGAATCAATACATTATCCACCGCTCCAGTGGCTCGAACGTCAGTGGGTGGAATAGAAATCAAGTAACGTGCAATCGAAGGCAAGCAAAATGAGCTACGTGCTGAGGAGTAAGCCTTTGATGCTTATTCCTCATGAGCAGAGAGGTAGAAAATTTAAATTATGTTTCATTGATAGTGCTGAAATTGCTCACGTCTTCCAGAGATCAAAATACAATAACGCTTATACGAAAACGAAGATTTCATCTCAATTCCTCTTGGGAGAATATTTGATGGTGAGAGTTATGGGGAAAATATCAGGACCATCGTTAAAGCGACAGTATCTCTAGCCATTACTGTTGATAGCCACTCAACATATTAATTCGGTACTTTTAATCATAACAATGAGTTTAAAGACTGACATTGTTCAGTTAGATCCTGTATCTATAAATAAGTCAAAATACATTGCATATAACGTATGCGCATACACACTCCTGATGTACACACTTGGACTGAAAAGTATTATTTGCTCACGTGACCTGAAGTTGCATAGACCTTCCCACACATGTTCATTCATAACTTCATTGCATAACTTTCCATTTCCATGCTTTATATGAAACAAAGCTAGAAGTGTAATGTGTATATAACTGACATTTTTCATTGTAGCCTCTGTGACAGCAGCAATGACCGCCTGTACGTGCTGCAGAGATGTAGACCCAAGCATTGGGTGAGGGCTACCAACGTCTAATCGAGAATTTTGCATATATGAGACTGTGCCCTTGCACCTCCACCTGCTGATTAAGTTTGTATTCTTGATCATTATGCTTTAATACTGATTACATTTCCTGATTAGAACTAGCAATAGAACTTGGAAGCCTCTCTTACTCTTTGAGCTCCCATTCCTAATGGCATACACGAATACTGGCTACAGTGAGTGAGTGAGGAAGTACAATACCTGGGTATACATACAGTATACTATTATCACTTCGCATATTGTAGGACATACTCCACGTTGTTTTTAAGTATATTTAAGGTGGAAACAAGCACTGCAGATTTGACCCAGTTGTTTGCTAAACAATGCCACGAAATTTTGAGAACTCAGTTATTATACCACTGCTTCAGCGTGTTGATGGAGGTACTCTTTACCACTGGAACTCACCGCGCGAAACAACGAGAAACAACTCGTATTCATGGCCGGGTTTCGAACCCGCAGTCTTTCTGCAAGAAGCAGAGACCTGACACACAACACAGGACGTAGACCACTCGACCACGGTGGCTACTATACCACTGCTTCAGCGTGTTGATGGAGATACTCTTTACATGGTCGCACGTGTACTTTGTTACATGTACCGTTGTTACTCATGGACTTTGTTACATCTATCGTAGTTACACATGGACTCTGTATGGAAGCACGAGTTGCAATACGCGCATCTATGGATTCACTTCAGCAACAAGAGTTCAAGAGTTTTTTAATACAAATCTCATTTTCTGAATTTTAAGATATAACTGTACACAGGAGGGATTGAATATCAGACCGCCACTAAACAACGCATCTCCGTCTCCACAGGTAGATATTTCGTAGAAAATATGCAGCTTGGTTGAATTTCGACATAGTCAGCTACAGTAGTCTTCTTTACAGTTAAATAGATGGTTAGAATCCTGATTCGAGTAGTGACTTAAAGAAAGATTAAGGTTAAATTAGTTTTAATGGTATTGTTGAAATACTAGTTAGAGGCAGGGGTATTTGTAGAGACGAGGTTACTGTTAAGGTTGAGGCTAAGTTTGAGGATAAAGTTGCACTTAAAATAAGCTGTATAGAGGTAAGATTACGGTTTGAGGATACAGTTACATTTAAAATAAGCTGTATATAGGTAAGATTACCGTTTGAGGATACAGTTGCACTTAAAATAAGCTTTATAGAGGTAAGATTGCGTTTAAGGTTAAGTTTTGTGTTGCAAAGGCGAGTGGTAAGGTTACGGTAGCTGATGAAGTTACACATGGTTATGGTACAAAGCGTAAGGATATGCTTGGTCTCCCTAACGTGGTACTGTTAACATCATTACTCCATTCACATCATTCGTTACTGAATGTATCGCTACTAACGTGATACCGTCACCGTCATTACTCCATTCCCATCATTCATTACTTAATGTATCGCTACTAACGTAATACTGTCACAATCATCACCCCATCACCCGAGCAGCATCATTTGCATCATTCATTACAGAATGTGTCAGTAGTCAGGAACGTGAAGAATCATCTTGCTGGAGGTTGCAGCGTTACTTCTGTTCACGCATTTTCGAGGTACAGTAATTTCCAGAAAACATCTTTTTAGATCTGTTCACCTTTTTTAAAGCTGAGCAAGACATCCTTGTGTGGAAAACGTAGTTTGAGTTCAACTTTGCATTCTGTTTTCATATTTAATGAATGTTAATGACAAATATCACAAATATGTGAATAAATATTCTGAAAGCCACCTAAAACTGGACGAAGTATGAATGCGAAATGATTTAGGATCGAGGTCGTGGATTAGAAAACTTGTACTCGCAACGTCAGGACAAAGCTCATTCTTACTCTCATTAATTTTTTCAAAGTTTTCTCCTTTTCCTTTTTTTTCCAGAGTTCACATGCCACGGTTCGTTTATTTGACGAATAGCGAAGTTGAGCGAGAAAAAGAGGAAACGAGTTTTGGAAGTGTTCTCTTCGAGTGTTTCCCCTCGAGTCTCTCTGTTTGCTTTTCATCTTTATCAAAGTCTTCATTTCAGTTTCAGAATTTTCCCAGGATCATTTTTATTTTATTGGTATGTTCGTATTTGCCCTGAGAAGTGTTCATCTATATCATACTTGTGTCATACGTAAAATGCATCGAAACTGCGGGCTCTTCCCTGCGTTTTTTTGAAAAATTCTTGTGTTGTGTTTGTGTCCCAATTGCATATAAGTTCTGTCTAAGCGAAATTTTGGCTCAATAAAGACCAATTTATTTTTTGAGGTAGTTTTGATTACATAAAGGAGAATGCAGCACAAATAGACTAAACAAGTCGATTCAAAGAAAGACTGTTTTCTTCAAGACTTACAAAAAACTGTGTAGTATTTTTACTAGGGTTGTTAGTTATCATGTAAACTCTAGCGGTATCCTTTCTCCAGTATCTAGTTACTATGAAGTCTTATGAGCTTTTGACGACGATTGATACTTCATGCGCACCAATTTAAATCTTCATTACTAGGAGAGCCAACCTGGCTATGAGGACATGCTCAAAATTGTGACTAGTTGTGTCCGTACTTTTTGCTTACGTCAGCAGCAGGTCAGTGGCACAACAGGGTTGCGGCCTCCAATCAGGAGTGCGTCTGGATTAGAGTGTACAGGCAATGACTGCATGAGTTATCACTAGGCCATGCAAGTCTTTTACAATTATTGTCTGGTCATATATGCGAATATAGTCTGAGTTTCTTTTTTTTAACTTCCTACAATATTTTCTTTTGTCTCAGTTAGGTACCATCGAACATCACGGTACTGAGGGTGAAGTCGAGGTCATCTCACTGGCTGACCCACCGTGATACTCTTAACCTAAACTACCTACAGAAGATTCCATCTACTCCTGAAATGAAACACCTCGTTTAACCTCTGCTTTATGTATTGTTATTTGAGCTAATGTATTAGGCCCATCACCGGCTTCCGTTAATTTGTTAACCAATTGGCTACTTTCTTTGTGATAAATTTTGTATGTGTTAAATAAGAATATCATAAAACTTTCAAGACCATTATCTCCCTATGATAAGAAACGCGGTGATAATTCCTTGCGATAATAACACCTAGAATCTATACTATAATAAGAGCGTCCGTCCGTCTGTCCGTCTGTCTGTCCGTCTGTCTGTCCGTTCGTGTGTCGCACTCTTCTAATCGATAGCTTTGATAGCAACACGGATAAAGGGTAAGAAATACAAGAAATCATTCTATTGCATTATTTTTCTGCGGCAATTCAATTCCCTTTCACTTGCATTATGGTATCCAGAATACATAATCGGTATATTTTTACAAATAGAAATTTTCTTTGGACCTTTTTCTGTTGAAATTCATCATGATGCTTTGATATTTTTAAATGATAATGCGAAAAGAAATGTTTTAAATTAGTTTGACCAGTAGCCTGGCTACCACTTAGTATAAAGCTAAAGACTTTGGAAATTGAGTTATTGTTTTCGGAATTGTGATTTTCTTGAAAAGCTTTAGAATAGAATAGAATAGAATGAGGCTATAGGAACGAACCTTCTGGCCCATTCTTGGGTCGGACAATTACTTCGATAATTATTCGGTATTGACCCAAGTCCCTATGCCGTATTTCTAGCCGCGTCAACCATGTCGGCAACGGGATTCGAACCCGGGTCTTCCCGCTCGAAAGCAGATTCGCTCACCAGTCGACCAAGCTGGTGAGACCAGTCGATCAAGCTGGCGATGACCAGTCGACCAAGCTGGTGATAATATATATATATATATTATATTATTATATTAAATAATATGAAAGAGATAATACCGGATATTTCAAGATAAATTCTGGCAAAAAAGGCCAACATGGATAGAAATGTGTCCAACCGTAAGAGAGAAGCAGCTAGACTTCGACAGCAAGAAAGACGTCGAAGACTATCGGACGAACAACGCAAAATGGCAAGACGAAGCAATGCTGCTCGCATGGCAAAGTTAACGGGTACACATTGCATTAGACAATACACCGCATTGTCTAATGCAATGTATTGTCTAATGCAATGTATTGTCTAATGCAATGTGTATTAGACAATGCACTGCATTGTATTGTCGGTACCAAAGGCACCAGATCACTATAAAACAAACCATTTTTTCCGTTATTATCTTTCTTCTCCCACTCGGCCTTGTTATTGGTAGATAAAATAGAAAATGGAAGTTCTGTATACATTCATAAAAAATATTCAGATATTGATAATACCACGGGTAAAAATTAAAAATGTATTTTACTTCATGGATCCTGAATTTTTGCGGGTGCACATTGCACTAGTATAAATAGAAAATGGCAGTGAGGAAGACCACGGTTCTGGAATTCAATGGTATTAACATGGCCAAGCATCTCATGCTTGCTCATGCAACAAATCTCATGCTTTCGCAACAAATTATGAACGGGCATTGTCCTAGTTATGTTAACTGGCAGATCGTTTCCAGTTCTTCAAACGAACATTAAGTAATACGGACAATATCCTTACACTGATGTACTTTTTTCAAGTTAGTTTGTATCATAGTTATTAAAATAAAATGTGAACACACACGTTGTGTTCTGGACAATATGAATACGCAAAGTTTTTTTGCCTGACGTATAAATTTGATTTTACTGTCCACAAGAAAAAATTGATTCCTGACTGCACACTTCTTAATGGCAAAACGCAACTCAGCGAGTAAGCATCATGCACATTTACATACCTCGTAGTTAGCGGTCGCTTTTTCTAGCTACATTCTTGTGTCTGTATTTCACTACCATTAGAACTATGCTTTTTGGATTTGAGTGATATGAACCACGAGAGTGTTCTAGGTTTATTTTATGAAAGAAAATTCTGTCCCTTTCATACATGTTGAAGAGACCAGGCATGCACGGTAGCGAGCAAGTCACCGACGAGTTGTGCATTATTAGATGGCAGGATGACGCACAACGTACCATATGAAAATAAAATTGTATGGACGAGTATTAGATGGTGTATCTTGAGCCAGCTTAAGATTAAAAAAGTTTTAATCGAAAGTTTCTTATGCAAAACTATCACTTCTCTAGCGCTTGGAAGCACTGACGGGAATGGTTCTACATTGTTTAATGAGCTTTTGTTGAAGAAAACTGAAAATTTCGACAATGGGAGGAAAATAGCGATCGCTTATTAAGATTCAGCCTATATGACAATTCGTAAAGAAGATTGAGCAAAAACCATCAGTGGTCTTCATGGAACATTGGTCACAAGTTGTAAGAAATGTCTTTTCTTTTGCAAGAGATTTCGTGTGGTTGCATAAAATTACACCAGTGGTAATTCACATCAAATATTCTTCGATAATGAAACTCATAAAGTAAAGATGTTTAATTTTACACTTTATTTGACCAAATATCTGGATTGAACGAAGGCGATATTTCAATGTTAGAACTATAAATGAAATATATACAACTTGGCTATGGTATATATATATTGACACTCTACTATTTGGGTGCGAGGCAGCGGCGAGTTATGCCACCTCAGAGCTCGTGATGACTCATGACAGCGTCAGGTGAGTCAGAGCTCGTGATGACTCATGACAACGTCAGGTGAGTCAGAGCTCGTGATGACTCATGACAACGTCAGGTGAGTCAGAGCTCGTGATGACTCATGACAACGTCAGGTGAGTCAGAGCTCGTGATGACTCATGACAACGTCAGGTGAGTCAGCTTCTCACGAACACGTACTCCAAGATCATTGTGGTCTTCAGAAGTACAGTTTGTAGCTACCTGCAGGTTCTGATCACTTCCCAGCTAGTCCTCCTTTACCCACCAGCACCTGACAACTAGAGGCTTTCTACGTGCCCAGAGATCCTAACCCCCATGTCAGCATGTCAGACCATGGAATCCATCAGAACTGTGGCCTAAGGACCGCTCGGATTGAGGCTATTGTGGACATCCGCGTCTCGAAGTCCAAAATGTGAATTTGGATTCGGAAGCATTTAATGCCTCGAGGCACGTGAATACACCTGATGGGGACGTGGGCTTAGGTCAAGACCTGAAGGGTTCTGAAGGTGGGCCCCACAACCCCACCACTGCTACGGGCCCAGGACTGGAGCTCCCTGCTCTGGCTCAGGCCTTTAATTAAGAAAGTTAAATTGCCCTCGCCAGCTCCAATGAAGGCAGTGCAATATTGTAGGCGCTCATTCCAGTTAAATACAAACTTCCGTACGGGTCAATGCAAAGTTTCTCGTAAAGAAGCCTTTTCTTTGACTCCAATAGCCGAATATTTCGAGTGTAGCTGTTTCTTGCATCTACATCGATTGGAATTCAAATTAAAGCGGAATGCACCTGCAGCTTTGGTTGAGACCCTGCTGCTGGTCACGCCTACCTCCATTTCTTACCTCTCCTGACGTTAGCTTCTTTGCTATTCGAATAGCTATATTGTAGTAATCTTGTAATTAGTCTGATAAAGAATGAGAAATGCATGAAAGCAAAAGATGTGTTTATCTATTGGGGAACGAGAGAACTTTGCAAAGGGAAATACAAAGTACGTCTGCAACTTTTGACTTTGGGGTTGACGCATTTGACAGTCTCCATTTAAGTTATTTATTATCAATGGAGAAGTAGTATTCAAGCATTTCACTTACATATGTTCATTCATTCGTCCGTCATGGAATGCTATGAGCCCCGTTTATTTACAGAAAAAAGTTAATCTTATTATAGTTTGTCGTGTTGTTTTGCATCAAGTAAGTTAAATACACGAGCTGTGCGCGTCAAACAGTCAACAGTTGTGTATTTTTCATTGTATGGATCTACAATTTGTCATCATGGGAAATGTCCTGAGCGTCAACACTAGGTCTGCTTCTGCACTCCCAGATCATATTGTTCAATTGATTAACAACTGATCAAGTATTGCGAGACACGAAATTTATATTCACAGTTATGTTTCATCTTGTGGACATCCGCAACTCTGGAGTGTGACTGCACGTGATGGAGTAACACAATACGGAGATGCGGAACAAAATGCAGAATAACTTTCATACACTAGATGACCAGCTTCCTAACGCAGCTTTAGACTGCTTTGAAAACCAGTTTTATTCGGTCGATGTTGGTTTTCTTGAAATTCTGCACTTAAGTTCGAATATATACAAATTCATTGCTGAATACACACGCCGGAGCACTCATTGACATATTCCGTAGTAAGGTTATGCACTTTCATCCAATAATGAAAACTAATCGAGATAAATACCACGCACTGCCATGACAGCATTCGCACAGTGTACTGAGAAAATAAATAAAAGATAACCATGGGTAATACGAATATCTTCAACAAAAATAAATTTCAAGTATTGTGATATGACTTTTTCTCGAATTTTTTCGTTATTTACAAACATTGAGCTAGAATGGTAAGCCTAGTTGTCAGAGATCATCAATGTAGTCATTTTGATTGATGACGCTTTAAAATTCATCTGGAAGATTTTAATGACTCGGTAACGATCATATATGAGGGATTTACTCCGTAGAGCAAGCGTATATAAATCAAAATTCCAAAAGAACCTCACAGGTGATAAATAAAAGAAAGAAAACGAGCTCATGAGTAAACCAACCGAAAAAAACATAATAGATGTAATCAATTGAATAATATCATCAAATTAACCCACTACTTCTTTGTCACACAGGCTAGTATCCATGAAGCTGTTCAGTAAAATATCTGTTTGTGAGTACCTCAGTCAGAGCGAGATGGCAGCCATTGTGTCGAAAACTACCTCCCTCATTAGAGTTCTCTGGAGATTCTTATTTTCTAAAACTTATTAATTTCCTGTAACATTTTATAATTTTGTGAATTAAGAGTATGATGGAACTTACCAAAAATTCACATTCCCATCGCTTAACCAAACATGATTCATCTGACAGAAAGATAAAGCAGATCTCAGCTTTAGTTAAAAGGTCTCAGAGCCAAACCGAGGTAGGATCCGCCGTTTGTTCGCAGATGAGTCGCCGTGTTCATGTCATGTAATACGGAACCATGCTCCCCACTGCTCCACGGGGAGCTGTCGAGCTCTGCGTGATTCCCCTTGGGGGCGTTTGCACCAACACGCGTCTGTTTGAGTCAACAGGGTCATGTTTAACAGGACAGAAAGAGTACGGGATGAACGATACAGCAGACCAGCGAGTCACGTTGGACACAGAAGAAAAAATGCGATTTTAACTACACACAATTGCAAAATGAACGTTGAAGCGTACATGACTACTTTTTGCAATACGATGAATGTGACAAAAAAGTTAAGTGAGACTCCAAATGAACATTTGAGTGTACATATGTATGCTCTATTAAGGAATGACTCCAGAAAATTGATCTGTCATAGTTTCAGAAAGCCAAATTCATGATAATCCATTGTGCAATTAAAAAAGAAACGTGCAAGAGGGAAGGAATAGCAAGTGTTTGAGGAAATGAAACCTCTACTGATCGAAGGGAAACATGTGTCAAGACCTCGACGATGATCAGTCGTCGTAAACGACCGTGCATGAGTGGTCCAGAGGAGACAAGGTAACATCAACAGGCGTGGGAGAAAATATTGGCTGAGTTTTAGTAAATATATCAGCAAGCCTACGACTGATGGTGAGTAACTATGTTCTATTTTTTCTTTGTGTTTAACTCAGAAGCATTTCAGTCACAACCCTGAGTGGAGGACAACAATTTGTAGTGTTAGTAGAACAGTGAATAGTACTGTCGCAGGAAAAAAAATGTACTCCAGAAAATTAATTCTGACTGCTGAAAGCACTGAATGTACACCGCAAATAGCCATGCATGAAGTGCACTGAGGCACAAGCACAACAAATTAGTGCTGAATCAACGAAAAAATCACGAGAACATGACCGAAATTTGTGAACGAGTCATAAAAGTAAATTTAACTATCGTATGTTTATCCCTGTGGAAATTTTTATTAGGTTCTATAGCGTCTATGCAAATACTTTTTTATTCATTATGCACTATTCTTTCTTCAATATTTGTCAAGTGTAAGCCTTTATTCAATTCATTAATGAATGTCAACATTCAATCTAATTTTTTATATAGGCGGATTGGTCCATAGGATAATAACTGCACTCATCAATACAAGTTTGTTTGGACAATTGAGGCTGGTTGTTGCATTATTCCATAGCTGGAACAGCGACAGTTGCCCCTTCTTCTTGCGGAGCGTAAGCGAGCAACCAACACTCGTAAAACTTAGCTTGTCGTTCGAACGCGTAAAACTTAACGTGTCGTGTTCACGTACGTGAGCAGTGGCTGCTCCATAAGAGGACATCTAAGTGTGTATATTTTGGTTTACGCGGTCATGAATGTACATACACCCTTGTAAACACCCTAAGGCACGTTGAAAATAAATAATCGTAAGGCTTCCTCCTTTATTTCAGAAGCCTGTTTGTCTACGTAAAATAGCGAAATATACGTTTAGGTTTTCCTCTCAATGAGTCCCACTAATCGTGGTTAAATAACATGCTTTCAATGCATATTTATTTTTTATAATTTAAGTTCTGTTAAGCTAACATCGATCAACCATTTAATTCCTGACTATATTTCTTACGCTTTTTACAAGTTCCTGAGTTATTTTTGTAATCAGTGAATTATGCTGATCATAATCACCAATTAAATTAATGAAACACGTGCAAAACATCTGATCGTCTCGTATCATGACGATGCACGTCCAAAAATGTGTGACCTAATACCACGTACAGTTTTTACATCTGTGCTCAAAGCTGTGACAGAAACTAATGCCCGTATTTATTAATTGTGAACTGAATGTGATCCACGCTTGAAGGACAAATCGCTCCCAGTAGAGGGAGCTGTGCAGTCGCTGTGTTTTCTGATATTTTAGAGCGTTGTGTGGAATTATTTACAAGGCATCGACAGCGGAAGCTCCGCTTGATCCCGTCAGCGGGTTTGAAATATTCATTACGAGCAACAAAAGCCGCCAAATATGATAAACAAATATTTGTCCTCTTATTTTGAGTGCAATTAAAAGTAGAAACAGAACTGGGAATGTGTTGATACCACTGACTTTGCAGGGTGGCTTAATGCTGTCAACATGCAGGCTTACAAAACCATCAAAGTTCGAATATATTAATTCAATTAAGCCTTATACGAAATTATTATTATTGATACTATTATATTCCATGTTGAACCACTGCAGCCACCCTATTCAAAAATTCAAAAATGAATAATATTTACTTGCACTGCAAAGCCCAGTTCATTCTAGAGTACAGTTACCTAAGATGCATTACAGAACTGCTTTCTACTTGATATTCTTTGCAAGTATTCCACACCCCGAAATAAGGGCGCAACTGAACGTCTTTTTCATGATAAAGTACCTAAAAGAACAGATATTAATACGTCTAATTTGCCCTTAACTCAAAGTCACCTTAAAATTAAGTACAACAATATTCATTAGGCGTTTAAAGGTAAAAGATGTGCTTAATAGTATGCTTAACGCAGAAGTATAATCAATGTTAAGGTAGTTAGTTATTTAAGAAATATTTAAAAGACACATGAGAATCATATATCTCACTGACATGGTACGTTTCATATTATATGATTATCTATCAATACGCGTGCACTTGAAAAAAATCCCGTGTTTTTCTTTCTTCTCGGACTGCATCTTGTCGTTGTTGAGATCAGTTTCTTCTTTGCCTTCTATTTCTTTCATTTGCATGTCGACACCACCTTTCAGAAGGAATTTCCATACTGAAGGGAAAGAAGGCTAGTAACGGAAAAATTACGTATTTTATAGTAATGCAGCACCTTTGGTATCCACAATTCCTAGATTTTAAAGGTACCGTTTTTCTCTTAACTTTCCCATAATATGTGACACCAAAAACATATACATACATGCCTATGAATACACTACGACTTTTTTATGTAGGGTTCATGTATTTCTGCGTTCGAAAGAGATCAAGTTTGCAGTAAATTTTACAGTGAAATTTTGAACTATTAGTTGCTCGTTTCTGGAGCATGGATTTTTTGGGGAAATTTTTTCCTTTGAAAAATGAAATCAGAGAACAACACGCCTTTATTGCTTGAATATTACGAGCAAAACTGCCGTAAGTGCATTAGCCATGTTGGAACTAAAATAGATTTATCTGCAAGTTATTTTTTATCCTTACGTTCTACAGCAACATCGGTATCAATGCCGTACTAGACACACTTCTATTCTGTATGTTACACAAGACTCATCTACATATTTTGAATGTTGCACAAGACTCACATCTGTTCTGAATGTTGCACAAGACTCACATCTGTTCGGAATGTTGCACAAGACTCACATCTGTTCGGAATGTTGCACAAGACTCACATCTGTTCTGAATGTTGCACAAGACTCACATCTGTTCGGAATGTTGCACAAGACTCACATCTGTTCGGAATGTTGCACAAGACTCACATTTTTTTAATGTTGCGCAAGACTCAGATCTGTTCAGAAGATAACACAAGTTTCTGTACAAAGCACACTCTTGCTATGGAGTGTGCCTACTGGAAGCCAGTGAAGTAATAGTGGAAATAGTAAATCAAATCGTAGAAAAAGAGGATACATAGAATAATATTTCTCGGCATCTAGCAACAGACGGACGTTCTATTTTGAAGGTTATTGTAAGATAAAAAATGTACTCAATGATATCGAAGACTATAATAAGTTGAATACGTAAATTGTGTGATAATTATGAGAATGCCCTATATTGAAGTATTAATATTTTATTTTAGGAAATTGAATATCAAAGGTTCAACGGCTAGCTTCAAATGGGGATGCTTTCGAGATTTTAAGTTAATAAAAAACTACTAGAAATAATTTTAAAATTTACGTATTTTTAAGATATCAGTTTAGTTTTTAATTAGACACACAACCGACAAACAGGATTTACTCAACCATCAAGCTTTGTACGTTCAAATCCTGCATGCTTTTACCCGTGCATCTCTTACAATCAGCGATCTAACCTCGTCTTCCAGGCTAAAAGCGCTTAAGGTTTCCATGTCATTATAATAACAATGTTAAAAGGAAACACTGAGTAATTTATATGAAATATTCTTTTCTTTCGTAAAGTAATCCACTTCAAAAACTATACAACGTTGCAAAAGAAACGTTCAGGAAGCGTTCAAGAAGACCATCATTTCAGCACAGTCTGTTGGTGCATTTTCTCTTGCTTACCGTCGGTGCAGTTAGGCACTTTGAAAACAGACCTTTCTGTGCAGGATACTCTCAGACACTCAAGACACGTACTGACTTCAAAATATAATTTTTCTGCATTTCCTTCGATCTATGGTATTTACATGTTGTTTTATATTAACAAACACGTTGCTTCAACTCCTACATGTATGTTTTATGTTTATAAAAAATTATGAAAGTCATGAATACAGTATTCATGTTCGAAATACAGCAGAGAAGTAAAACTGTCTCAATTATTTGTAGCACTCAATATTCATCTCTTGAAAGAAGCCGACCTATTTATCATCATGGATGAGATTGAATTTATTAAATTCTCTGATCATTCTCTGTGCTTATGAAAATAAACATGGCTACATGCTAGTCTTTCTTCAAAATAATGGACTTAATCTTCGTAAATAAATACAATAAAAATATGCATAAATTTTTAAATGCTGATTTGGGCCATCAAACACGCCATCACCATCTCAAGCACTCTTAGTGCCAGGAAATAATTTCAATTTAATTCAATAAATAAATAGACACAAAAACTTCGAATTCTAAATTTCATAATCATGAACACTCAGTGCTTTCCATGTGCTCTGTACTAAAATTGCGTTGATGAAATTCTAGTACTAGACTGTTGTAAGAATATTTTCCATGGAGCTCTACTTTTCGCACGGCATCCCTTAAGCGACGATGACTTGCAGATGCCCAGCGCTGGTCCAAAAAAAAAACAGAATGCGACTTGATGACCCATTGTCTCTGGACACAAGAACAAGTCTTGGAACGAAGAAAATTCACGGGAACGCCGCATGGGGTACCAGATCCTGGCCTAGAGAACACTGTTCCCCTCACGTCTGTGTGCTGGAATATTGATAAAGTTCCTAGAATTATATCCCGCACAACTGAATTACAAGAGAAGAGATAGGGTAATACTTTGCAACTGAATACCGAGCGATGAGGTAATACTTCTCGCAATTGAGTAATACCGATTAGAATGTCTTTACTTCCTATATACTTTTTATTTTGATAATTCCCACGTAGATCTAACTTTTTGATTCTGTATATTTACAGTAGGCATTAAAGACCTTAATATACATACCAGCGTAAAGTAACGCTGTCTTCGAGTCGAGGATGTTATGGCTGACCAAGCGCTGGTTCAAAATGTTTTTTCTTCCGTGTTATTAGAGAGCCAATAACTTTCCTGCAACTCACAGGCAAGAGATTCTTAGCTCTCGGCCTCTGTGAGCTCACATGAGTACCTACTTGATATCAGACTCACGCAGGGCATGTGCCACTCGCTTACAAAAACGCATACCAGAAACTCGGAAGATTTTAAATGGCGTGCAAAAATATGGAGATCAGCAGGTGTGTCCTTACCTTGAACTCAGTCTGAATTACTGAGTGCTTTCAGTGGGATAACTATATAGAGTAAATAGTTTATTTGAATCAATGCATACATGTGTCAATTTTTGTAAGCCGCCCATGAATTTCTGCTCAAGAGCAGCGTCCTACACAGAAAAGCAGAAGCTGCTATCATAGGAGGTAGAATTTTGCGTTGCACTTCAAAAAGATTCCAAAAACGTGAAGCTGTTTCATGGGGCAGAAAATCAGAACAAGGGATTGATGCCTAATTCCTGTTAAAAGAAAAAAATTCTCTCTACTTCTTTTAAGTAATTTCAGATTCTCATCGTTTGTGCTTCTTTACCATAATTTTTCAGCACTTTCATTTCACTGTTTTTTGTGTTAACTGTTTTCTAACATTTCCCTTGTCTTTGTTTCCCTTGTCTAGCTGTCTTTCATCATTTCTATGCCCTATTGTGAATGAGAGCCAAAGATTCTATCGTCATTTGTTCAATTGTTGACTTTTGGTTGCTCACCTACCCAACCATATGATTATCATCAACAACGTCAACACCTTGTACCATAAACCCAACCATATGATTATCATGAACAACAACGTCAACACTTCAACTGGCTCAGCAACCGTCATACCCTTCCCATAACTCCACTTCAGTCAGCGCAACAAGACCCACTGGCACGAACTCCACCTTTTACAACCAGGCATCTCTATCATCAATTGTTCTCCGTATCCCATCTGTACCGCCTCACTTATGGATGCTCCACCATTATCTCTATAGTAACAATTTTATCATCATAGCATCAGTGCTTATACCTGGTCATCGGCACCAGCATCTATTCCATTGACACCACCCATAATGTATCATCCATGAATACCTCCATCAACATTTCTTTGCTAACTCCTCTTTCAAACACACAACGGGCATAATCTCTTCTACAATCACCACTTCTAACAGACGAATTAACAGCCTTTCCATTAATACTATCTTCAACACCTTCATCAATACCATCCTCAACACCTTCACTAACACCATCCTGAACACTTCTATTACCACTATCGTCCACACCTCCTTCATCAACACCGTCGTCAACACTTCCATTAACACCATCCTGAACACCTCTTCTATTACCACTATCGTCAACACCTCCTTCATCAACACCGTCGTCAACACTTCCAATAAGACCGTCCTCAACACTTGTACCAACACCTTCACACATCGACAACAACAAGCGGTGCAGGAAGTCGGCTGTACTGTACCGATAATTGGTCGTCACTGGAGTGTCACTGGAGCCTAATTACCTTTCCAAGAGACACGCATTTACTCCAGAAATATTATATGCCGCGTAAATATTTGCTTTTTACTCTCTCGGTGATAGGATGGAGTAGGATCAAAGCAGCTTGTGTCTCTGTGGCATCTTTTGTAGGTCGGGAACTCGGAGTGGCGTGCAACATGCAAATGACTGCGGCGTGGGGTGTAATGCGATGACGGATAATGCAGCACTCGGTCCGCTTATGTCATGAAAAAAAGTATTCTATACGCATTCGCTGATGAACATATATAATGGATAAACAAATATAAGGTTTATTAAATGATAGTATTAGTCGTCCTCCCGTTATCGTATAATTGTACTGGCGATGATATCAATGAAGGACATTGTAAATGGGCGAATAAATTAATGAATTTCTATTCCTACAAGGCGATACTTTAGGAGAATTAACAGTAAGAAGACGGATAGCGAATAAAGTTTTAAATGAATTATAGAACGACAGTATATTAAAACATATGTATCATACGCAGCTTATAAATTAATAGTAAATCCATTGTAAGCTTTCTCAAATAGAACAGATGTTGTCTAAGAGATTAAAAAGGTTTGAAGAAAGTTTAGGAAATTTTGTTGCATTAATTCGAGAAAAAGAATTTCAAATTCACCTCATATAAAGTTAGGAAATACTTTATGTGATAAATGATAGCAATTAGTTTTATTTTCGTGGCCGACCACAAATTCACAAGAGAATAAATTACGAGTTACGGTAACTTCATTTCCCGTCTGCGTAGAAATTCGTAATGACGACTCACACTAAGAACTGATGATAAAGTTGGAATGCCGTAAACGTTACTTTTCAACATTTCTGGTATAAATACATCGTCTCCCAGTAGTACATCGACCTGTTTATCGTGCCGCGGTGTCTTGATACAGCAGCCTCAGACCAATGGATGCACTATCACAACGAAGTCGGTTCTCATCATTTTGGTTGCTAGCAGCGGGAGTATGGTTGCTTGAGGCAAGATTGTTCAGAGAAGCGTACTGAAAAAATTACGCTATCAGCAAAAATTTTAGTGCAGTTACTGAAGGACAGTAAAACACCCGACGAGACTCGCAAAATGTCCATTAACTCATGCTTTATTCTTAGTTCCAAACACTTGATATATATATATATATATATATATATATATATATATATATATATATATATATATATATATATATATACATACATATATGAGCATATATAAATTGCAACGCACTGTGTCCTATACTCCTTCAGTTATTTGTTCAATAAATTGGACAGATTTGAAAGGGACCTTTTTTTAATTTCATATAAAGGTCGTTTATTTCATTTGGGGTCATGGCGTCCAAAAATTTGGACATGCGTTTTGAAGAGATTTTTGAAAACTAAGAATTGAATTTATCTTACTTTGCCTTTATTGTTGGTTCACACAAGTTAATAAAGCTTTTCGAAGGAAATCATAGTATTTTTGACTGAAAGTCACTCAGATGATCACACACAGCGGCCGTAGAGCATCTCAACGACGAAGAAGAGGGTTGCAGAGGCCAGACCGAGGCCTAGGACATAGAAGACGCCCTGTAAGTGGTAGAAGGAGAGGCTCTCGAAGTTATCAGGAGACTCTTCTCCTGCAGCTGACATGGATGGCTGGAACGGAAAAGCTTGCGTAGATATCCTGTTCCAGGATGATTCTGAGTTTTTCAAATGGTGAAATGAATTTTTAAATAAGGTGTAGGCAACGTTTATGATATATTCATTGACAACTTTTTAACAAGTAGTTTATACGTATATACATAAAAGGAGCGAAGTGTCACAACAATATGCCCTTGTATATACTTATAAGTTCATCAAATAGATATTGCACATCTAGACTTATCATTTATTGTTTATTCTGAAATGTGTTTAAATCGATATCATACTGTATTATGAAGTGAATTTTAAATTATACTGTATACTGATAGCCACATAATCAAATCACAGAGAATTTAAACATATGTACTCTGAACCTCGTTCTTCTGAATCTCGAGGAAATTCAGCTCGTGCATCCACTGGACTATGAGACCGCCCTCCAGCAGCCTGTTGATGATCTTGTCGAATGGACGCTGTCACACATGAAAATGAGGTGAAAATAAGCTTTTTAAATTGAAAATAGTCACATGAATCATATCACTCAATTTAGTATAGCATTTCCAAGTATCAGTTAAGGTTATAGTTGTAAAAATAAATTAGAGAAATTCTTTATTTCTTATAAAAACTGACTAATTATTGCTTCATGACACCCTGCAGTCTTTATCATCACGCATACGATGCATCCAGATGTTGACAGCTTGAGGTCACTCGAAACAACTGTTTTTATTTCAGTTGTTAACCAATCCACGAATAGTAAATTATCATTGCACTGTTGTCATACGTAAGAGTGTTCAGACTGAAAATAACAGCTGAGCAGTAAGAAAGTTATTGTTTCTTGCAGCGAACCAAAAATTGAGTTTCTCAATTCAAGGTTCATTTCTTCTTATGATTTAAACTCGTACATGTAGCATGCAAGACTTCGTTTTCATTACAGCAGCAGAACGTGAGGTACTTCATCTTGGGACCCCCATTTTGCATGCTTCTGACCACGTGTGTATCATAAAGCTCCAATTACAGTAGTTACATCCAGTTAGTGTACTTCAAACCTACCTCCAATAAAGATAAAATTCTAACATTGATCTACATAAATACATGAGTGAAACGTACTTTTAGAGGTGATCCTCTTTGCAAGGCGAAGACAAACTGGCTATGAAAGAACTCTTCCTTGGACACATGCATTTCAGTGTCCCCGTAGAAGTTAGTGTGGTGGAGAGCAATACCTTCCTTCACGTGCGCCTTCCAGCTGATGAAGGCAAAACCGCCGCTGGAGACCAGGTTGAGGCATTCCTCACGGTTGCCGCAAGTTTCCACTGAGCGATGCAGCTTCTGGTACAGCGGGTCCTGGATAGGGATGTCAGATATGACAAATCAACCGGAACCTCAACAAAAAAATGAAGCCGAATTGAGGGTTCAGAGAAGCATCACGGTAGAGTTTTGCGTTGGCTTTACTTGTGCATGCATTAACTGAGCACAGCAGGATGCTGCAGAATAAAGGTTTTTTCTTGCACAGGTTGTATATTTTAATGCACATATTTCTTCAGTGCATTAAGGCAAAGAAACTTCTCTTGGAGGCATTCTTGTAAGCACTTTTTAGTTAGATGAGATTCGTTTTCAAGCTCTAAAAATGAAAGCCCTCGAAAGTATACTTTGAAACTGACAACGAGCAAATAGAACAAGAATCACTGACTTTTATAAAAAAGCCTTGCAAGAAATAAACAAATGATCTCACTTCGCTGTTCTTGAAGAGCGATATTCCAACACCGCCAAAGTCCTCCAGTCCCCAGCGCTTGCCGAGCTTGACCAAATCCTCGAGTGTGTCGAGGGGAGGAGGAAGTGAAGGCACCGTGAGGGTGGCTGTGAGGGAGCTTACATAGGAGAGGGTGAGCACATAGCTAGTCAGCACCCACGTGCCAACGAACGTCTGGTCACTCAACAGGCGGAAGCACCGTGACTTCTGGCATAAGTCAGCGTAGACGCATTAACATTTTATATGTTGAGTAAAAAATAATTTCGGGTAAAAGCACTACCACTTCATACCAGTACACTACCACACTACCAGTACACTACCAGTACACCACTAGTACAACACCAGTCCTCTACAGTACACTACTAGTAAACCACCAGTACACTACTAGTGTACCACCAGAACACTACCAGTACAAAACCAGAGCACATGGTGGTCCCATCATCTACATACTGGTGTGTCTTCAGGCCTATTAATTTTTCAAACATTAAGCAAACTTTAAAGAAGGTCAAAGCAACGAAGTAACTGCACATTCAAGTTACAATTAATGACAGGGCTGGTCACAAGTTACCCATGAAGCAAATTCTGAAAATATTTTTGACGAAACAAACGAAAAACCGAAATTATAAATATAATTGTCTATTCTTTAATTCAGCGTACAGTACCGGAGCTGATGTACAAAAACGTTCCTGCTGTTTCTGTTTGCAGGCTGCAAAAAGTTGTGTAAAAGTTAAGGAATTGAAAGTACGAGTAAATTTTAAGTGACGTGTTTCGATAAGTGAAAGACTCAAGTACACGACGGTAATTTTTTCTTTCAATTCTCAAATAAAATAAAATGAGACAACGATGAGGAAAGCGCATGGACAAAAGATGAAACTATAAAAACATAGGTAAAATAGTTACCAAATATTTTCTCCATGTTGATTAAACTCTAAGATGGAACAGCAGTTGCGGATAGTATAGTTAATTCACACCTAAGTTACAACTAACAAACATTTACACTCGGTGGCTTCTCACACTGTATACCACCATTCATGTCCAGGATGTCTGTATAAGTAGACCATAAGCAGTTGCATATAATGTTTACGACATACCTCATTTAAAAAAACTCCAATCATTTCAAAATATGCATCATGGAGAACCATGCGCTTTTTAATGCTTTTCTGTGCATTTTTCATCTCCTTCAGGTGATGCTCTTGTTTCTGCAGGTGGTGCCCCTGGTGTTGCAGGTGACGCAGCTGCAAGTGTAGGAGGCCCCAGTACACGAGGGGCACGACGCTCACACAGATGAAGAGGACGAGCCACACTGTGATGCTGAATGGTCTTACAAGAGACCGCCACTGAGGCAGAGGCTGAGCAAACACGTCACTTGTTGTCATCAAGCTGCTCCCAGACACACAAGTGTATTTCTACTGATGATATTATGTTATAATATTATCTCTACGTAATGTGACACAATATTATGTCATATGAACTACGGTGAGATGTGTTTTTTATGCTGATGACAACGCAAGCGTCGCTTTCTTGGCTGCTTCTGGCTAGTTTATGTTCCATCGATTGTTGAGTGCTCTTCATTTAACTTGGTGCATTTCCCAACTGATACTTGCTATGAAATAAACTTATGCGTTTATACAATATGTACATATCTACGCATTGAAACTAGTAGTGTTGCTTAGTTTTTTTCTAATGCTCAAAAAATTTCGAAAAACCTAATCAGTTTTTATGTCAGTTAGGAAAGGCATTACAATATACCCCTAAAGTATCATGTGCCAAATTATCCTATATAATTTTATGCACAACAAATACGAGTCACAAGCACCCTGCACGAGTCATGAATACATTCAGTTTTAGTTCAACTTCACGTGGGACTTCGAGTTGTGTGGTCACGTGTAGAGACACACACGTGCAGGGACACACACGTGCAGGGACACACACACGTCTAGAGACACAGACACGTGTAGAGACACACACGTGCAGGGACACACACACGTGCAGGGACACACACACGTGCAAGGACACACACGTGTAGAGACACACACGTGCAGACTCATTTTGATACATGGACTTCGCTCGAACTTTTATCTTAGGTTAAATGGAAAATAATTAGAAGGGTTAGAATGTAGTACTGAGCGCCAAAACTGCTAGCCAATGTTGTTCTAAATAAATAAAAGTGTTGAACTCTCTTCCTAGATTACTTTCGGAATTACTTAAAGTCATGTTAAAACTGTACTGCAGAGTCAAATGACCTTGAAGTAGAGCAGTTCAAGGTTATAGTGTACGAGCAATACAGTAGAGCAGTTCAAGGTTATAGTGTACGAGCAATACAGTAGAGCAGTTCAAGGTTATAGTGTACGAGCAATACAGTAGAGCAGTTCAAGGTTATAGTGTACGAGCAATACAGTAGAGCAGTTCAAGGTTAACACCTTAGGTTTAGCAGTGATGAAGACGAGTGGGTCTGAGAAGTAGCCAGCGCTGAAATCGACAACTTGTTCACGTTCAGCAATCCTGCTCACAGTGAGCGTAAAGTCCGCCTCACGTCGCTCTAGGATGCCCATAAGGCCGGTCCAGGACCCATTGGGGTGCTGGCTTCCCCACCTGTGGTCGTATGACTCGTACACCTGCCCTCATGTGTGGGCACAACAGGTATGAATTTCCAGCTCAAATCCTTCTTTCGTCACGTTATTTCTTATCGAGCCACTCTATGCTAAGCTCATTTTCGCTCTATTGCCTGTCTGTGCCAACCACGCTGAGCTCAGTATTCTATTCATTCTTATTTAACTAAAGTATGATCTCAGGGAATAAGGTAAGCTGGTATACTGCTTGTAGGATCAGAAGGTTAAATTCATGAAGTCGTGCCTCACACTTCGGCACAAACACATACAATTGACGATCATGGGGTGCCTGGTGCAGCTTCAGCGACCTCTCCAGTAGTAGAGCGATAAACTTATGAACAATTATAGGAAGAAGAAAATTGGAGAAAAAGAACCAAAAACCTGGTGGTTCATTGTGAATGTTTTCATCAGGCACTGTGCTCAATTACGGAACGAGACTGACCTTGAACAAAGTAACGACATCCTTCAATTTGAATAAGGAGCTTTTATAGGTACTTCTATAGACGTTATCATTATTTGTACGCTTATTCTTATATACATTGTATCAGAATTCAACATCTATAAAGTTATTTTTCAAAAATATGATTCTTACTAATTTTTGTCATGCACAGCATATAGTAGGAATGTACAAATATTTTTGTAACAAAAAGAGAAGAGCAAGAAACACTGATAAAAATTTCATTATAATGCGAACGTTTCGGGCTAACACCCATCATCAGCTTTTTTTAAATGAAAATCTAACACACACCACTGAAACAAAAAGAGAAAAAGATGCACAAACATAAATTCAGAAGCATAGCTAAAAGAGATATATGATAAAAACACAACTAACAACCTATTATGGTAAGGGGATATGCTCTCCTCTTTTTATTAAAATTGAAGAAAATTCCAGAAAATGTGCCTGAAATATTTTTGTTAGTTAATTTTTAAGTTTGTTTTTGCCCATAAGTATCCATTGTATTCCTATATTTTCTGAGGAATTGTCTTAAAGAATCACGTCAACAATGAACACACATTAGCTCACATTTTTCATAATACAACGTATCAAAATAATGCAATGTATTTAAATCGGAGAAATATTTACAGTTGATCAAGAAAAAAATATCTCTCTCACACACAATCATAAATAAGTAACAGATAACTTTACTTTGAAAATTTTAAAACAAATACTAACAATCCAAATTTGTTACTTCACTCAAATACTCTAAAATTAACAAGTTCTTTTGTATGAAATCGAATAAACTATAATATGAAGTTATCTTATTATCTGTAAATTCGGCAGATTTTCTGATGTAGGAATTTTTAGTAAAATGTATTTATCGACATTGCGTTACCTCGTATGTGAAGTTGTAGGCGACGGCCATGATGTTCAAAGCGCGAATATCAATGCAGTCGAGCATCTCCAGCGCACTGTCCGCACTATCCAGTTTGTTGTACTGGATGAACGGAGAATACGCTAGTGTCACTACCCTGCAACGGAGAATACGCTAGTGTCACTACCCTGCAACGGAGAATACGCTAGTGTCACTACCCTGCGACGGAGAATACGCTAGTGTCACTACCCTGCAACGGAGAATACGCTAGTGTCACTACCCTGCAACGGAGAATACGCTAGTGTCACTACCCTGCAACGGAGAATACGCTACTCCCCTTATCCATCTCGCTAAGTTGCCACGCAAGAAGAAAGAAAATTCTTGTCAAACATCTGTTTTGATTGACAATGTTATTTGCCTGGCGAAGAGCTAAATTCAGTATAAGGCTTGTCGTCCGCTCTTTTATATCATTGTTTAGTTAATACATACATCTAAATTGGTACATTGATCCTTATTCGAGATGAATTGTGAAGTTTGAATTTATTTTGAATTAAAAAATCATAACTATGCTACCGTAGGTGGGTGTTATCGCGATAAAATATCGCGATAACAATATCAGGTTATTCGATCTTTTTTCTCCGTGTTTTCGGTTCATTGTAATCGCCAATGCTTTTGGTTCCAAATTAGCAGTAATCGATAATTTCAGTTCTTGGTTCTGGTGTATGTATTTAGATGTATGCAGCCACCGTAGTCGAGTGGTATGCGGCCCGTGTTCTGCATCGGGTCTCTGCTTGTGCAGAAAGACTGCGTGCGGGTTCGAAACCCGGCAATGAATACGAGCTGTTTCTCGTTTCACGCCGTGAGCTCGCACTTATCGGTAAGACCTCAACTCATCGCCCATGGACACATCCCAGGATCGTCGCATGGAGCTCACCATCATCCTTACTCTAAGAATATTAACCTTAAGAATTTAAAAACCAATGTACTAAATGTCTATGTACTGTGTACTTGATTGGAAATAAAGATTGTTTGTTTGTTTGTTTGTTTGTGTAGCCCAGGGGAGAGCTGCACGGTATTTGGAGGCAGAAATAAGTACGTCTGAGCTGGGACCTGAACGTATACTGAACGGAGTGCGGGGCTGCCGGTCTTGATGTCTTCTCAAAACGTTTGCTCAGCTTCAGTCTCTCTCACCAGCTTTTACTTTTTAGCTTATACTTTTATTTTAATACTAGTTAATTAATTATAAATACTATTTGTCTATTTCAATTTTCAGGTCACAACACCTGTCGCCAACATACTGGACGACATTCAGAGGGAAAAACAATGCTATCTGGACTGCCTGATCCCCATCCTCACTGTGACCAAAAAGAAATTGTCAACTTGATGAGCAGCAGCAACTTCCAGTCTACTATCCCCTGGTCAAGACAAGCCTCGCTGCCATGAAGAGGAGGTTTGCCGCCATCTTTGAGGATGCAGTGTCTTCTGGCCACTGCCTTCCACCCGAAGTTCCGAGTAAATGGGAACTTTTAAAGAAAGAATGGTCAAAAGGTCAAAGGTTAAGTCCCTGATGGAGAAGAAGGTTGAAGAGATCTTTTGTCGTTCTGGCATGGCGACCACCAGCAGCAGCGAGGACATGGAGACGCACTACTACTAAGCCAGTAGTTGTGATGAATAGAGGAAGACGACACTAGGGGTCATCGCAGATCAAGCAAGTCTAAGGCTGCTCAAATTGTGAATGTGTGGCTGCAGGTCAAAGAGACAGAGTCTGGCTGATCCAGCCTTCAACAGTAAGAAGGTCCTCATCAACCTTTTTTTGAGATACAACACGACGATGCCGAGCAACACCGCGGCGAAGCGCTTGTTCTCCCTTGGCAAGGACATCATCAAGGCTAAGAGGAGCTGCCTCTCATAAAAATTCCAACAAAATCATGCTTACGAACGGGTACATCCGTCAGGACGTGGTTTAGACTATGACTGTGCAAATCTAGAGATTTTACTCAAAACAATATTCTTCATTATTGAAGAGACAGGATAAACATTGAATTTGTAGCTTTTTCTAACATTTCGCTCACCTTTTTTATTTTTCATGATTTTACTAAATTTTCTAAAACAAAGATAGAAGTAAAGATATGGATTTATCGGTATTTTTATTTAAAATATCAATATCGTTATTGCTAGAATCGGAATTTTGGATTTATTTATTAATCAACTATCACCTTTTCAGGCAATAAATTTATCGACAGTTATCGACTATCGGTATCACCGATAAGGTTATCGAGATCGATTTATCGGTTACAATTTTTTGTTACCACGCCCAAAACTGCGTGCTAGTACAAGACCGCCAACCTGTTTTCTGATACTAAAATCTCAACCATATTTTTTATATCGTGATTATTATGTTTGTGTGATTACCACCACAGTCAATGTGAGATCTAAATTTGTGCTAAAAGGAGGGTTAATATTTTTATTCAGTTGAGGTCCCACAGAATAAACCTCGATATAGTAATGGCTTATGAGCAGGCTTAAAAATGTAAAATAATACCAAATTAATGCCCTAGAAATCCCCACATATTTTTTCAATGATTCAAAAAGAATTTGTTTGTTACGCCCGCGTAATACTTCTTATATATAAGGAATTAGAACATTTAATCTGAAATTCTGTATTTTAATTCGTTCTTAACTTCGATACGTTTTCCTCTATTTCATTTTAAATTCGTCTTTATTTTTCTCTCATGTGATTCAAGAAAATCAAAATTCTAATAAAGAACTTCTTTCTAACGTAAATTTTAAAAGCATTTCATTTTCCTCATTACTTTTGCTTTCCTGTTGATCAGAACTTTTTGTCTTTCCAATTCACATTCTACTTAAATTTCACGACAGCGAGATATGTTGTCGTATACTGAAATCTAGCATCCTCATTCAGGAATATGTTGAGCTAATTTTAAAGTCTGGTCGAAGTAAACCGTTCATATAGAAAGGAATGACCTGATACTTCCTAATGAATAGAATTAATCAAGTCTGTTTGATGGTGAAAACTGTACGAACGCTTCTAACCTTGTAGTGAAAACTTCCTATTCAGAAAGTGAAACTTGGATTTTCTTTTGCTCATTGTAGTTAAATTTTTTGCGTATTTTAACGTACATTCACATGTGGGCACAAAAATGACGTGAAGAAAGGCCACAATGAAGCCCCTACCCTACGTGCCTGAACATATGACCCCTGCAGTCCGTGAAGGGATCGGGCACCAGGAGGCCACGTGTTGCGAGTCCTGTCACAGGGGTCCATATACCGCGGGGCTGCACTGACTGCCAGGGGCTACAGAAGGGGCAGCTTCCTGTCAGGTAAATATTGTTGTCATAAGTTGTGTCTCGGAGGTGAAGCAGCTTAGACTGATTCTTGGGCTTCTCGTTTGCATAGAATGCTTATGTTTTCTTTTCTATGTCACATAACGTTTTCTAAAGTACAGATGAGGAAAATTAGAATGTTACATGTAAAAATGATGAATATTTGACTTATTTGTACATTGCAAGTTATAACAGTTTAAAAATTAGAGCCTTCCAATTCTCTGTTTTGTATTCTATGGAAGGCAAACAAATTAATAAACTTCCAACAAAATTGAGTACCAGCTCTTGGGAAAAATTCTGACCCTCAGTTCGAGAGCTCTGACCCTCACACACACTACAGACTTCTGTAAAATATCTTCGCTGGCAATTATGATTTTCAGTATTGACATCGATATCCCCTTTTTCTTCTTCTCAAGAAGCTTATAGTGAAAAGTTGTTATGGAATAACAATCATACATTTGCAAACAAATTACTACCTGTTCAAGTAACACTTCCACACATAAAATGTTCTCACTTGATTATCAGTTAATTCCTGAAAATAAAGAAGTTCCCGAGCTTGCAAATTTTTCAGCCTTCGGTGGGGTGGAAACGTCAGCTCAACTAATGTAGCAACTTGAAGCGTAACTTACAATAATAAAAGTAAACCAGAAAGTGCGTGTTGGCTGAAGACTGTGCTTTTGCTCTGAAAGACTGAACATAATGAAGTCATAGATATTTTCTAGTGAGGGAATTGATTCTGTGAATGTGTGAAACTTCGAATAATCGCAATGTAAAAGTATTCAATATTACGTGCATGCACCGGTTACTGTGCGAATACTGTAGCGTGAATGCATTCTCAAGGCAGATACTGTAGTAGATGTCCTCCTGAGAGCCTCGTTCGTTCAGCTGCTCCACTTTCAATTCATTTAAAATCATTTGCCTTCATCAGGCATCATGATGTACGCATGTCATTCGAAGATATTTTGTCTTATATACTTTTTGAAACTTATTTTTCTTAATGCATCTCTAGAAAAAACATTTTGCATAGCGACTAAATACCTTGATCTATGTATTTGTCAAATGACTGCAGCGTGGAGATTATGTTTTAAATAATTTTTTAAGAAGCTGTTTTAAATTGTCAGTAGGTTTGCTTGACTAATTGAAACTTCTATCGGCGCGAATGACCAGCACCAAATAATGAGGATCACTTTATGAAAAATCTGATGTTACGTGAAAATATTGGGGTTTCTTTGTTGAAGTGCTTCATTGTTACTGTCTTATGACATACTAACTATATAAAATATAAAACTCCTAATCCTATATGACTCAGGTAACACGTGAAACCCTACATTAATTCTTTCACAACTACCGGCCAAGTTTTGCAACAAAAGCCAGGAGTGTTTCAGGAGTTTCCCACCGTAGATATGAACAGCAAGTTCATCCAGATCAGGCACGATGTACAGAACGTTGAAAGCTTCTCGTAAGTCTTGAACTTGATGGATCTCCTCAGCGCTCACAGTCACATCTGCCACCCAAACAAAGTACCGAGCCGTTCCAGGGTACCAGTCTGTGCACAACATATGGTGAAGATTGGTCAGCTTCATAGGAATCAAAAGTAAATGACGAGGGTATCTCTTTATGTGTTTACACTGTCAAACGTAAACACAATAGAAGGCAGCGTGAAATAGTACAGTTCTCTTAACCTATATTGTAATAAACGCACCTAATTCCCCAATAGAGATACCCACTCTTCATAAAGATACCATTCTTTATTCTGCACAAATTGTGTTAATTTTACACCTCTTCCATTCATTGAACGAAGCAAAAATTAAAGTCGGAAGCAAGCCAGCAACAGCATTGGGGGCTGTGTCCTGCAGTGGGGAGTGGAGCGAACCTAAATGTCTTGAGTTCATTCAAGTTATGCTGTTTTTTTAGTAAAACAAGTTGTTTAATAGCTATTCAGTTGGATCATTGTCAAGTCAACGGTGTTGATTGTATTCAAATTCGTAGAATTAAAACTTAAGATTTAACGAAGCTTGGCAGAAAGCTCTTAAAAGAACAAGTAGAGGTGAAAAAATAAGTGCGAGAACAGTAGAAGAGCTAAAGTATTTCACGACCTGATGGAAAAATGGTGCTGTACACCACCCCGGCCTGAGATAGGGGGAGGAGCAGGACATAAACGACGCAAGTCTCTGGGGATTGCAGGCGGTGAGGGTGGACGAGGGTGGAAGCTGGAGGAGGAGTGAGCGTTGAAAGTGCGTGGATCCCCATCACAATCCAGGACCTGGATGATGTTGCAAGTAACTGTCGTATATCAAAAAACTCTATCAATAATACTAGGCAGAAAGTTTCTGTCGAGATTTACTCATGTTTATGTTAGTTTTAAATGAATTTTTCTGTAAAAAAAACTCCTGCAAGGCAATGAGAAATTTTAAAAGAAAGTCGTCTGGATACGTTGTTTCATTTTTCAACTTTAGCACTGAAGACCACAATTTTCAGCAGAATTTTCTGCACAAGGTGTATTCTGTTTCGATGCATGAATATAAGTTAAACTTGAACCAGTATGAACGACACACTCTCACAACTCTGGCACTGAATGTTATTTAGTCTTCATCTCTGCCAGTGTAACTCGAGTAATATGTGTACTGTACAGTTGTAGTTTTCCCTCAGATTAAGGAAGAAATTGTTCACTGGGAAAACTCTGAATAGAAGTGGCATCTCTTGTCTTCAGTTTCTGAAATCTTGCAGTAATATTAAAATCAGGCTCTTGATTTGCAGATCACAGAAACATCTATTAACTAATGAAAGATAACGATCGCTCTCTCATGCAACAATCACCCATTGACATTTCTATTTACTTGGTTACTTTTATGAAATAAATCAGTAAGTTTTGAAGGCTGGTACTGATACTTGATGAAACTACTAGTATTCTTCGGCGTTAACACTCTGAGAACACCTGTGTTTATGGCTTCTGACATTGCTGACCTGCTTCAGAATCTCCTCTTCTCGAGGCTGGATACTGGATGTCATTGTTCCTTTCGTGACAAGGACCCCCATGCAGTGGGGGACTGCCGTCTCCAGCACGTCCAGAACAGCTGGGACTGGGGAGAGTCCTGATGACTGTGGGACAGGCAGGGACTTGGCTCTCATGATACGGGCTACTGGAAAGGAAGCATTTTTTTTGCCAAATCACTGTTGCGCATAGTCCATCACCGGTAATAATTTTCCTGTGTTTTGCAAACACTTGACTATCTCCAGGACCTTCTGACCAGTGGCAATGGAGCTTCTGATGACTCCAAATAAACTGAAATTTTGTAAACATCTGTGTATTATACACGGTGGATGATTTACTTGATTAAATCGTCCGATGTTACTTGAGTTCCGTAACACATCAGATCAAGAGTGCTACGGGGTTTAAGTTCCGTAACACACCAGAGTAAGAGTGCTACGGGGCTTAAGTTCCGTAACACACCAGAGAAAGAGTGCTACGGGGCTTAAGTTCCGTAACACACCAGAGGAAGAGTGCTACGGGGCTTAAGTACCGTAACACATCAGATCAAAAGTATTACGAAAACAGTTTTCCAATGCATCACAAACCAGAATCTTCACTTGTTCAGATTTTGGTGTGGTATGAAGTTTTGAATTGTGTTCTCGTATTTACGCTGCACTCGCAAACGAAGAGACAGAAATATGGTTCGGAAAGTCCTTTTCTTTGTTAAACTTTTCATCCTACAGACATGTACGTCATTATTTATGTGTATTTTGAAAACACATTAGGTTTTAATGAATAAAGTTCTTTTTACGGTAGTTCCGTATTAGTAATATTTCCTAATTATATATGACTGTAATAAAAAATATATGCAGCATATAAATGAACGTGGTGAATGAACTGTGTCTTTACTCTCAGTTGAAATCGACGCCTCAACTATGTACACAAAGAGAGTAATAATACGTCTATTATTTTACCAAGTTTCGAAACAAGTTATAGAAGTTTTCCGTGAATCTCCTGATGGTAGTTTCTAGAACCACTTCAAGAGGCCACGGAAATGGACTACAGAAGAACGAAGACTTAGGCTTAACTCACCTCCAGCGGACGAAACAAGCATCAAGCAGACGAGTAACATCGAAGTCTTCAGGGTCCGCTTAGGCGTCATCATGCGCTACACTTTAGCGTAGCGTCCTGTGTTTATTAATAATATCTTAACAGATGGAGCAGTTACAACAGCGATAATATGCAGGGTATGAAGTTTTCCGTGTCCTAAAGGAATAACAAACTCATTCATTCGTTTAATTTATTGTAAGGGAATCGCCCAGCTTTCGCGTGAACCTTTGCAAAGCTGTGCGTGCATTTCTCCAACACTAGTTGGTGCAATTTTCCTAAAGTATTCAGCGCCCTTATCTAGAACTAGTGGGTGCTCCTGTCCTGAACTAGTTGGAACGCCTCTCTTTATGAGGTTCGTGAAATCCTCGCTAAAGTTGGATGCGCTTCTTTTGAAACTGATTCCTGGCACCTCTTTTCAACTGTCTGGATGCACATCATCTGGAAAGTTATACTAAGCCACGACAGTTGTTTGAACTTGCTTTGTCACTTTACTTCCTGCTGCTGGTGCCTCCTTCCTTATTACCTACTGTGCTGAACCTCACTAGATGTGCAGACTCCAGGTCAGAGCCTCTAACAAGCAACAGGGGATCTACTCTAACACCCCAGCTTCCATTTACTCAGTTATTCCACCCCACCCTTCCCTCCACACACACGTGGCACACGTGACCATTTCCATTCCCTAAAGATCAAAATTATCAAATTGATCGAATCTATTTTGGAATAATTTTTACCTTATGCCGTTTTTAGGTCATATGC
This sequence comes from Trinorchestia longiramus, assembly GCA_006783055.1. Lineage (NCBI taxonomy): Eukaryota > Metazoa > Arthropoda > Malacostraca > Amphipoda > Talitridae > Trinorchestia > Trinorchestia longiramus. The sequence continues at coordinate 44,154 of VCRD01001174.1, read as the reverse complement.
AAGAATCGAGTTCTTTGGCATGTTATCCCACTATCTATCTAATGCTAAAAATGACCGTGCATTTATATATTTATTTATATATTTATTCATATATTCATTTATTTATTTATACGTTTAATTATCTATTTATGTGTTTCGTGTCACTTTAAAAATTAGAGAGATCAAAAGCCTTATATACTTGAGTCCGTATCGTGGATACCGAGTTCGGCGGGGTATTGCCCTATGATTCTTGTACATTGTACCCGAATATGACACGAATTGCAGAGTGAATTACAGCAGTAGAAAACTAAGTGTCTTAGTTTTCACTAGGAATGTTGTCATTAAAGAAATACTCAATTAAAACGTTTTTCCTTTGTAAATATATATAAATATATATGTATATATTGCATTGTGTTCTTATACGTAATTTTATTTAATATCTTTCATTTAATATCAGAAAATTTGTTCATATTATAATTGAATGGATTTTCATTTCTCCAAATCTGATCAAACTTATAACGCAATTATGAATCGAAAAAATCATTAATGTTATCACATTTAAACCGTGTAATTTCCACGGTATCTATCTAGTGAGATATAACTTTAAAAATATTGTATATATACTCCTTATTCTAAAATAAAAAAATGCATGCATCATGTTTCTGTACCAAATAGAACGTAAATAAAAGTATTTTTGGTATTTTTTATTATTGAGAAAGGGGGAGTCGATTTAAGAAAAAAAGTAAGACTAAAATGTAATTAAACTTCATATGATATTAATAACTATAGATCTGAGGAAAAACTTTTAAAAAACTTTTGAATTTACGTTACCGCTAATACAACTGATATATAATTGATGCTAAATATTACTGCTCATGATCTTAATACAATGCCTCTCGCAGTTACTTAAAATTTTACTCTTCTTCAGGTATTTGATATGCTCTGATGTCTTATACTTTGTAAGACCAGAACTAAACCCACGACTCTTCCATAGTTTGAAATTTTCTTCAGAGACGCTTGAGATTAAGAAATGAAATACGTCTGTTCTCTCTGTTATCCATAAAATAGCTGGATGTATGAATTAAAAGTGAGGGTCTTGCATGTTTACTCGCTCACTGACGGCACTGATCGTGACACAGTTTGAGACTGTCCTCTACGTCTGTACTCTCCATCCACAGCAGCGTTGAAGCCCTCGCTGCTGGCGATGTCGTTTATAATTGCCTGTCAAAGTCGCTGCTGTTGATGTGTTAATTTCTGTTCCCGCGACGTCTTCTCAGTGACAGCGACATTAATTTGCTCTAATTAAAATTACTTGATGGCATTGAAGTGGTGAGTACGTCACGTTTACGGTGAGTGAGCTCAGTGACGCGTTCAGGTGTTTTCTTCAGAGCATGGCGCGAGAAGGGCAGCCGGACACACCAAGTTCGAACATACAGAAAAGAAAGGAAAAATTAAAAACAGAAATTCATTATTCCAAAACACGAGTGGCGTACAACACATGCTACAATTCAGGTTATCAAATATAGGGCTACTCCTTAAAATCAACCATGCAAGTCAAGGGCAAAATTCAAGTAAAGGTTTTGAATTTCTTAGGAAGTCTTTAATGTAATGATCATTTCAGTTATTGTTGCAATTAACTGATAATTTCCGAGCACCTCATACAATCACCTCTTCAAAAACCCTGTAATACGGTAAATCAAAATTATGTCGTATTAGAAAATATCTAGTATCAATTTAAACCCCAATTTTTTTATTGTACATGATTGCGATCAGAAACTTGGCTGTTTCTACGTAGACTTTGAGCTTCCTCTAACACTCAATGTAGTTGTTCAAGACGAGCCTCAACTGACATTGTGTTGTTGCAAGGGCCATCTTCCAGACAATTTATGTCGTTTAAAGGTAAGAAGAGATTTCTGTCCAGAATGCTGAACGTCACGGCACATGTCTTCAATTTTTTTATAGTCTAAGTTCATGAGTACTTAGAGTGTAGTTATAGCTCCAACACACTTCATTGCTGCTGCCAAAATTTACACAAGGAATTGCATTACATGGAGCGAAGGATGTCAGACTCCTAATAACTCGCTCATGTTGAGTTAGCATGGAAAATTTTCTCATAACCATTTTATTTTCCAATGAAACTAACTGTGAATAGTAATGAATGCCTATTATTTGATCTTGTCTGCACCTCATAATCTGAATTTCAATTGAAAGTATTAATTAATCAATTTTGTAACATTTTGGCCCGCAATAAAATCAATTGCCTCATTTAAATGCCGTGAAAGTCATAATTCTTCCATAGCGCACGCGTGTGATGGAATGCCGGTCATAACTAACTCTTTCTACTCATACTTTTATTGTTTAGCTGTGATGAAAGGTTCCGTGTCATCGTTCCAACAAACATTCATTGAGTTTTTTAAGAGTTGAAATCAGCCTACAGTTGATTTGAAAAGTCAATCTGCACCTTCTGTTGACCTAGCACGTGGTAAAGCATTATTCCTCATCTCAAGATCTTACTCTATTGATTGTAACCTTCTCTAATGCTCCCTGAGATTTCATGAGTCCGGATCTTGGAAGATTAGTCTTCACGAATTATTGAAGTGATTCAGAGTGCGTTGTATAAATAATTAATTTCTGGTACGATTGTGCCGCTGGAGGGAGTTGGAATAACACAGGAATTATTCTTGGCCTTCCTCTTCTATATTCTCCGTTTTCACAGTTGAATATTACACTGCTTTACAGATGTGGACTTAATTCACATCTAGAGACAGCTCAAGAATTTCAGGAGTAAAATTTGAATCAAATTAATACATGTTCTCATGTCATTATTGCTCAGAAATTATGTCTTTAGGCTCGGATTTCTATCAATATATTTTTAATTTAAACTTCAGAGTAATTTAAAGCGACAGTATTACAGCTATACGTAATCTATATTTTCCTTCAACCTCATCATAATATTCAGTAAAATGTGTCACGAAAATACACCTCAGTTTTCAAGATCAGCTTAGTTCCTTGCTAGCTTATTTTATGGCAGCTCTGTTACCATAGTTCAGTTGAGCTGGAAGCCTCCACGCTAATTGCTGCGGAAATAAGGAGTGTGTTTAATGTGTCTAAAAACGTTGTCATTTTTCATAAGCTTGTTTTCAAACAGAAGAATTGGATGCATATGTCAAATGCACGCTTCGCAAGCTCAAATTTTGAAACTTTAAATTAATTGAATGCTACTTTATTTATAATTCGTTGCGTTTTTTATGCTGAAACTTATATATTGTACAAGTGGTGCCCGTGTTCCAGACACGTGTACATGGTCAGTCAAACAGGCTATTGCTGCACATTTCATAAAATGTAATGTGTAATGGACCGTTATTATGTTATGCAACGATCAGTATACATCATAACCACTCCAATATATTACCTCCGTAAGTTTATGTACCAACCCATTTAGAACGACTAAATCGGTGATACAAAATTACTTCAGAAAAATGACACTCTACCTAGGAAAATAATTTTGTTTGATGACAGAAGTGAAAACATCAAATAAATCTTTAACCTTCGTAGGTATCGCAAACTGTCCAAACAGCCATCAGCCAACATACACATACACTGGTGCTGCCACTGTCACGGGACTGAGCGTCTTCCAGTGATGTCCTACCCGCCTTTAAATCAGCCAGAAATCCTTCAGTTTTTGAACCTCAGAGTAATTTATTGACGCAATACTCAGGCTTATTCATTCCACTTGCTGTGCAGGATGACAGCTAAGACATAACGGATTCATTGGACGTAGCCTGCAATAAAACGTGAATAAATTACCTTGATAATCTCTTCAGCTTCGACCGAACCCGACTAAACGAGTTGGTTGTGCTCTAGAGCAAAAACTCAGTGTTGCATTAAAAATTATTATTTCTGTTAATTAATTTCTTTGAATTGGGAACGTAAGACATCTCTACTTATTCTCCCCTTATATTTTAGAAAAGGATAACACTTACAGAAGAAAAACTACCTCAGTTCTCTTGCTTACGAAGTCTTGTTTCCATTCCAAGAGAGCGTAGTTTTGAGAGATTGGCTCTTAGTAAACAGTATTTCTTTTGCATTTTTCGGAGTACTCGCACGAATGTAACAATCAAGAGAAAATCTTTTATTCTCTATTTTAGTCTCCCTCTGATAAGAACAAAAGTTTTCAATCTCCTACGGTTCTGCAATCTTGCTAGTTCATCTAGCAGACAGACCTCATTTGTCATTTGGAGCAAATTGTAAGATGGCGGAACTAAAAAGCGACATTGACATGCACATCAACGCACGACCACCTGCAGCTGCTGGAATCAGCCCATACAAGACCATAAAAACTCGTCATGTGTTTCAATCAATGAGTCATTTTGTAGACACGTCGCCACACAATTCCGGATAATGGCAATCAGTTCTGAACAATGATGTTATGAAGGCAAAGCCTAGAAAGGCTTCGTTAGATTCTGGTCCTCCTCTTGCTTCTCACCGATTTAAAAACACTGTTATTGAATTACAACTGCTGTGAAGCAGTCGCTAATTGTCTTTATAACCGCAGTAGACATTTTTACCTATTGTTAAACTTAATTAAGTATTATTTAGGTTTGAACATTTTTTGATCACAATATTCTAATTAACATGACCATGAATGGTCGACTCTAACATATCATTTTTGACTTCACTTAACAGGGAGTGAACTCAGCAGTTGTGATCGTCGCCCTATTTTGTGCGCTTAATGACTTTGTTTCTTGTGCTTGTTCGTGTTTTGTTTCTTTGTCATGACTGCATTTTATGATGATAATGCTTGATGTCTTTGTCTATATACGCCTGCATGCATATATATATATATATATATATATATATATATATATATATATATATATATATATATAATTATTTTAATGAATAGTGACTTTTCAGACGTTATACTGTAATACTGTTATTTTAAAAATACTATACTATAATCACCACATATGTATATTACGGCATGGGACTTGGGTATCAACCGAAGAATGGGCCAAACGGCTCGTTTCTATCACCTCATTTTATTCTATATATACTACCCAGTTCCCGGGAAAATTCCACGATTTAGATTTGAAATATTATAAAGATAAATGCATTAAAGATTTTCGACAAATTATTGTGTTTTAAATCAATACTTTTCATTAATGTATACGGGACTTTCATTCTGTATCTTATCTACCGATAACATGGCCCAGATAGTACCCGTTAAACTTCTTTGATTTAAAAGGGACAAAATTAAGATCAATGAAATAAAGACATTTTTCAGTTTTACTCGTAGTATCATCAGAATCTGAATGTTTTTCATGAATATAAACAGAACTTCCATTTTGTACCGTATTTACCGATGACATGACCGTGTAAGAGAAGAAAACCAATAATGGAAAAGATTGAGTATTGATAGTGATCAGGAGCCTTTGGTATCCACAATACAATGCTTATACTACATGCACACCCATTCTGATTTCAGTTCAATAATTTTTCTTCAGTAATAGCTAGGAAATAATAGGATGGACACACACAGATACAGAGAGAGAGAGAAAGACAGAGACAGAGAAAAAGAGAGATGGTGATGCATTTTCTACTATATATATATATATATATATATATATATATATATATATATATATATATATATATATAT